>JABFPT010000076.1:43412-68196 GCA_022817245.1 Nixonia krombeini | reverse complement strand
GAGAAAGGGCGGTTGTGGGTTTTAACGGATCACGAGAGTGCATAAGGGTGAAGAGTGGGGAGGATCGGTGTGAGTAAGTGGTACAATGTTATTGACACACTGCGGTCGGTCGTACCAGTTGCATGGCCTGAGAATTGGGAAGCGGTTGTGTGCTGTTCTGTTCGCCGCGAGATAAATACTGGAACATTCCTGTCCGCTCGGTGAATTCGTTTGCCTCTCGAAAAGCCGATCTTTAATTCAAAGGTTACAGTTTGCGCGCCAGACATATTTTCCTATTTGTCTGGCCGCAGGTGGGTCACGTGACCGGTACGATCAGAATGCATGTATGCGAGTAGCGCGACAGCCGGAGCCGAAATCGCGGCGATCGGTGACGCGAAAATCGCGGCGATCGGCGGCGATAATTGAAGAGTGCGCGATTGGCATTGACTCGGCGCTAACAATGACTTTTTGCCGGAGCGGAAACGAGCCCGCTGCGAAAGGACGCGCGCGCGAGCCGTGAGCCGGGGATTAATTAAGGGCCGTGTTTTAGCGGCGAAAATGTCCGGCAAGAAAGAAGCGGTTGCGGTGCCGGCCAAGAATCATCGCGGTGGCCTTAACTAACCCGATCGCCTCGTCAACGCCGGGCGCAAGAACGTGCTACAAATTAAACCAAATCGGCGAAACCATCTCGAAAATTCGCCGGTGCCGCGCGGCGGCAGCGGCCCCTGTTTTGCCGATCCTCCGTTTCGCCAAGATCATCGCCGGCCGGTCCGCCCCACGGCAAAAAGTCTCTTATCGATGTCTGCTCTATGCCCGGCAAGATGACGATGTTTGCTCACGTATCGGACATGCGAAATAGATCGAACGGTCGCTTTCATTAACGCTTCGTTACCTCCCTTTCACAAACGGCGGATTTTAATTTGCATACCAATTGTGAACGATTAATATTCAGGGTGGACATGCCGCAATTGGAAGTAGACATCTAGATTGAATCGTTTTATAAAATACTTGTGCACGTTTAAACGCGACACACCGGTAAGCAAACGTGCGTCCACGTTTATTTCCATTCTCCGTTTAATTTCGCGCTGTGCTAATGAGCAAAAAGTTGAATAAACGCGGGCATTAATCGACGCCAGTGCGCGTATTAATATCGTAACGCGGCGTTCTCACGGCAGGGGGTTGAGAATGAGAAAAGAAGTGGCGAAATCTCGAATATGATAACGCGGCGATAATTCGTCGCGGTTGTCCGGCAGGCCGAGTCGTGGCTGGCAAAGTTAATCGCGGTTTCGTGACAAGCGCGCGGAGGAGGAGTACGTGGGGCTAGAAAAAGTGGCGCAGGGTCTCTGCCTACCTACCTACATACCTGACCATCGGCTATCTCGCTACACGGCAGCGGCGGCGGCGACGCGGTCCGCGCCTAGGAATAATAAGCGGAGATAGCGCGCGGCAGATATATACCGCGACACGGGGCACCGTGTCGTAGCCCACGCTCAGATTATCTCACGGAATTGTACCAACAGCCACTCGAGCTTCTAGATTATGCAAAGCGGAAGACCGCTCGAAGGAACCACACGCAGAAATCCATTTCATTGACTTAACCAGGGCTTTCCAGCACGTACGATCGCCGATTTTTTCCGTTAATAAAAGCACCGGTTCATTTGCGTGGCGCAATTAAATCCAGGCGGTGATTAGAAACGCATTTGTTAAATAATTCACGCGTCTTTCGGACTTGGAGGTCACCGTCCAGCTACGGAGTTAATTACCGGCGTTGAATTATCGGATTTTGAAGCATCTGTTATTTCTTTTTTTTTTTTAACGGAGAGTTCTGTAAAACAATCTCCGAGGATCGACGGAATTATATTTTTCAGTGCTGGAAACATTTCTCCCGTCTTTGATAAAGGCAACGTAATCACGATCGCGTGGAGCGGAAACATGCCGGTTTCTCGGAATTACCTCATTCTCAATTAGTCCCACACTATTGACATCATCGATAAAACCTAATTTACATGTATTCATGAGGAGTTTATCGCGTTTTCTCGGCAAGTGTTATTATTTATAACCATAATCAAGCAGAGCACATCGAATTCATTTGATTACCCAATTAAGCGGACACCGGTTATATTGTTCGCGTACGCAAACGGGCGCAGCGAAGTTCAATCATTGGCAAATTAATGTCGTAATTGAATTTGCCGCGAAATCATATTGAAATCGTTTTCCGCTACAACTTTATAGAATTTTTCCGATCGCGCGAATTTCTGCCGCGAGATAAAACGGATGCTGGTTGTAGTTCGGTGCGAGGCGAACGAGGCGACATGAATATTGAGCCGATTAGATTGGATTTTATGAATAATTTATAAATAAGTCCGGGGCGCGCGAAAAAGGGAAAAGAAGAGGAAGAGGCTGCGGTCGGTTTTTAAACCGCTGCAAGTGCTCGCCAGTTGGATACTGGATACTGGATTTTGCTCCATTTGCATTCGTATGGCCGCTACTATCTTTGTCGTGTTTCTTAACACGCTCGGGGATTCCGCCGGATGCGGAGGCACCGAGCAAAAAAGCGTATCCGCCGAATCTCTGTTTAACGAAGGCTACGTCTAACAAGCATCTGCGCGGCAAAACTCTCCCGGCCCTCCTCCTTATCTTTTTTTTTCGCATAAACAAATGCCACGTTGAGAGCAGCCACTCCGATGCATCAACGATGCGCCGAATCTGACGCGTCTCTCTCTCTCTCCCAAACCTGCGACCCGCAGACTCCGATTAATCGACATCGTTTCTTTCTTTGTTTCAGATGCAATGGGTAAGTGGAGTCATAGAGGTTACTACTCTTCTCGTATCAAAGACTGGCAAGGTACGTTGACGATGGGGGACGAAAAATGACCCGTCGAAATCGACTCGTCGCTAATGCGCATTATCGCGGAACGCGATGGCCGAGCGAAACTCGCGGTACGATTTACTCGCGATGAATCTCGGATGTCAAGGTAAATCAGCCGGAATACAATTCCCGGTGATGTTTTATCTGACCGGTATTGTCGATTTTTCTACGCGTTCCAGTTCGCGGTCCCGTGCAAGCCGTCACTCGTTACGCGGCACGCTGCAAAAATCACAAGGCGGTGATGCGTTTGCGTGTATCGGGGCGATCGTGCAGATTTGCCCGTCTCTCTTGTCCACCGCTCCGCGCACTCGGCCATGTCGCGTACGCGATCTCGAACCCGCCGCGCGGGCTTAATTGGATTAATTAGATCATCCAGCGTGCTCCGTCTCGGCTCACTTTTATATCACGGCTATCGTCAAAGAGCGCGTTGCACTCGCGAAAATTATGTTGCTCGACGTTTCCTATGCGGGATGGGTGGAGGGGTGGGAGGAGGCGACGGTTACCCAACCGGTGTTATTTGCATTTGTCATTACTTTCCCGAGGATTTTGATTTAATCCCGCATCTCGCCAAGAAGATCGTTCTCGCGAAACGAGTTTCGCTCGAGTGAGAAGTACCTGAAAGTTCCCTCGGACGGCGATTTACGCGAAATGGGTTTGATCGGTATAAAAGTGGAAGAAAAATGTTTATGAAACGGTCGTTTCTTGCGCGTTGGTTTTTTTGCGAGGCCGTGTCGACAGGGCGACGCGGTAATTAATACATAAACGAGCAAAACCGTGATCCGAGCGCGGCTTCCCATAAATATGTATGCGACGTATTACCTTACGCGCTCGCGCGAGTCACGTAAAGCACGTGCAGCCGGCGGTCAGCGGCCGGGTATTTGGGATTAATGATTTTTCTTTCGCGCGGACGCGCTCACGAGGCCGCCTTCGACGGGGAACCGAGTGCGGCCCTCGCCGCACCCGGGATCGCCAATTTGCATTCGTTTTAAGACGCGGCTAACGAGACGCAAATCGGCCGACAATTTCCACTTTCTCGGAAACGACCGTCCGTTTAATGACGATTTTATGTCGCCTTTACACATTTTTTACGGCGCACGTGTCTTGTTTAATCAACGTAATGTCACGCGAATGCGTCGTTCCGCTCTTTACAATATCGCAGTTAATAATTCTCTAGTTTCATTTACGCAAGCGTGGAAATATTAATTGCGTTTGAAATCATATTATTCTTCCGCTACGTTTGATCGAATGATCATTAACCGTTGCGCTGACATTCGATTAACAGTATTACACGTTTTTATGCGATTCTATCTTGTTTCTATCTACTACGCACACATGTGCATACACCGCGTCATGCGTAGGTAAAAATTACCGTCTCGACTTGAATATTAACTGGTGAGACGCGGGTAATAACGCGGCAAATGATAGCGCCGTGCAAATGGCCGCGAATGGCCAAAAACGTCGATACCCTTTAACGGCGGCGATTGGCTCGTCTCTGCGGGGCCGCTTGTCTTGCCCGGCCTGTTGTGGCCCCTCGGCTGCGTAATGACCCGTTTGTTGGTATCGTCCAATAATTAGAATGCAAATTCCCTCGATCGGCGCGTACCCCACGATCTCGCTACCTC
Organism: Nixonia krombeini; assembly: GCA_022817245.1. NCBI lineage: Eukaryota > Metazoa > Arthropoda > Insecta > Hymenoptera > Scelionidae > Nixonia > Nixonia krombeini. The sequence goes on along the minus strand of JABFPT010000076.1, from coordinate 63,726 downwards.
GAGCGATGGACGCCACGACTCTCATCGCCATTTCCAGGCCTCCTCCTTCTTTTCCGCCTTTTTTTCACTCGAGCATTTCACGGAGAACACTAAAGTCCTTTTCGCAAATCGCGTTTTGTTAAAATGGGATTCTGGAGTTGGTGCGAATCTCCACATCGCGCAACAGATGTACTTAGCAGGGAGGCGATCGCCCGTTTACAGAGGAGTGATTGCGCAGGTCAGGGAGCGGAAAAAGGGCGACTTTAGCGAAGCGTCGAATTAGCAAGAGGGTTGCGAACGTCAGCCGCATTGTGGCATGCTTACGCGCACACCGAATCGCTAATTCGCTGGACCGCGTCCGTTGTCGCGTTACCGGAAACCGCACTAAACCCTTTTAACTCGCCGCGGCGGTATAATAGACACGGTAGATACATTCCGACCGCCGCGCCGCAACGTCACGTTTGCTCCAACTTTGGCGAATCGTTGTTAAAAGTCGCGGGGTTTCGCTCCCCGGCCGTTCCCACGATACCCCAGCTGAACTATTAATTATCGGGCATAGTCGTGCGCGGAGCGAGATGGAAGGAGTTCGCGTTGAATAAGCGTCGGGCGGCGATAGCCGGTGGTTTTGACCCGGGCAACGACAGCCGCATTTCAATGGCGAGCGTGTCGACGTCGTTCCTCACGCAGAGACGTCGATTTAATAATGGAATGGTTAGTGGATTTAGGGCCAACGCGTAGCGATTCTTGAAGAAGCAGCGACATGTACACACAGGCGCGAGGGCGGCCGGGATGAGTACGTGAATGGCATGTGCGAGGATAAGAGATACGAGCCCTCCGCAAACAAACCCTCGTGGCACGTAATCTATTTGTCAGCCACCGCGAGTCCCACTTCATTCACATCTCGTTCGACCGCATTTCCCGCTAATGCGGCACGCCCGGTTACATCGCTTTTTTCCGTCCTTCACAAACTTCGTCATTCCCGTCGTAATTAATAATGGTCACCGATTTCTCCAACCGATTTATCGACCGTCGCGTTATCGCTAGTGGGGCGCTCTCGTTTGATGTACGAACTGACACCTATGGCTTATCCAGCCACGTTCACGGTATCTGAGAGAACGTCGATAAGGGGATAACTCTCGCGATTCGCGCTACGATTTATCGCGCAATTAGCGCGCTTTACGCCGGTGTGGCAAACCGCCGCGGGACCGGTTCCGGCGTGCGCTCGGCGACACTCTCACGCACTCGCGTGCGCTCGCCTTCGCCTCCCGACGCAACGGTTTGTTGCTTTTAATAAGCGGTAATCGGCCGCGACCGCCGTTTAACGGGCAGATTAGACAAGACTGTCGCCGCATCGCGATCGTATATCAGGACCGTTATTGGCAGCGAGTGGGCACTGGAGATGTCGGAACGGATTGACACCGGTGATAGTGACAGGACGGAATTTGCTTTCCTCTCCGTAGCGAAGGTTTCATGCGATCATGCCGCGCTGGGTAGAGCTGACGAAGCGTGGATGGGCAGACAGTTCGAAACTGATACAGAGAACTGTTTTGTTAGAACAGTTGGTTCCGAACACGACTGAGTTAGCCGAGAAAGATTATTGGATTGGTTGTAATAAGCGCGGTGGGCAAGACAGAAGAGGTATCTCGCACAGCCACGTATCTCACCCAGCGCGTACACGGTGCACGTAGGCAGCGGGTTCAGATCCGCACGAAAATGGCGAGCGGCCGGTACCGAATACGAAATGACGCGGTGCTTCCACCCTGCGGATGATGGCGCCGTGTCATACATAAGGTATGACCAGAGGCCGGAGAAACGCACCGAGGAAAGAAGGGATGGACACAGCGCCTTTCAATCCATCGGCCGAGCGCCGCAGTCGTGGACCCGAGGGAGCCGGAGGGCGATTTTCCCCATTACCGATCAAAGGAGCGCGGAAGCGGTTCCACATACCGCGCCTCACGAACGATCCCTTTGGATAATTTACAACTATTACGAATAAGCGGAGACGGTGTAAAAAAGCAGGGTCTTGAAATGCGGGGAATGTTAATCCATCGCCTTTTTCTCGTTTCGCGAGGAGGACGATGAAGGGAAGGAAAATGAAGTACGACGAAGTACAGGAAGCGACGTAATTGCTCCTGGAAACGGCAAAATGCAGGATGCGAGAGAGCGGAACGGCCGAGGACGAAGCGAATAATGCAAATTCCTTGAAAGGCAAATTCGACCGCGACGATCGCCAAGCGCTTCTCATTCTCGGGGAGAGATGGAGAGCGATCGGATAGAGAAACGCTGACATTTGTGTGGATTTTCCAAACGCGGAGAAAGATCGAAGATAGCACGCGGAGTTAATTGGGTCACGCGTTAATGGATCGGACCGAAAGTCCGTCACGTCATGTCGATTCGTATCCGGCTGGCGAAGCGTGCCACGGCAGTTATTTCAAACGGCGAGATCTCGATCGATATAAACGCGATTGAAATTAGGTTAATGCAAACGTCATCTGGCGACGTGAAACCTTTGTGACTGGGAGTTGTCGAGATTATTCCGGCCCGTTGCTTATCGCTGTGTCGCAATGCTTTTAGCCGGAGGAATTCGACGGAAATCCTTCTCGTATAAATTAATCGGCGAAGGTACGCGCCGATACGAAATTCCTTTGAGCGTGGCAGACGGCGGCGCATAAATGTCGAATGTACGTGCGAGCTAGTTGGAGGAGTAACAACGATTTTGTTTCCATGTGGTAATCCCGTTTCAAGTATTCCATGAAAAGTCAAGCAACTCGTCTGGCATCTAAAGGCTGCATTCTATCTGGGAAATTGCACTTGGCCGTAGCCTCTTAGAATTCACGTGGCAGCACGTCTGCCCTGACCACCGTCCTCTCGTCTCCCGCGAAGATCCCTCGCGCTCGGACATTTTAGGGGTCCCCGTGCTCGGCATCTATGAGTGTCCGAACCCCCAGAGGCCCCCTCTTTTCCTCCCACACGTACAAATGACCCTCCCTCGCTCCTTTTCTTCCTCTCTTTCCTCTCCCCCTCTCTCTCTCTCTCTCTCTTTTCTTTGGCTCACTCACGCTCGCTCTTTTTTTCCAAACTTCTCCTATCGACTACACCGTTACAACGCCGAGTGCACCTTCCATCGACAGAACGACAACACTGACGTGACGCGACGACCAAAGATTATACGACCACGAACGATTACCGCAGACGCGATTCGAATGCAAATTCGCCTGGCGAGGACGACTCAGACAACGCGACGGCTCCCACGAGAACGTCGCGAGTCACGTGCCCTGTCCCATCAGTTGCTTCCTGCGTAAAGCCGTACAGTGCTTACACCAATTTCTACGGTTTTTTAACTCTTCACCCGATTCACAACGTTTGCTGGATCTGCTCGATGCAGTTTGCCGAAACAAGTCAGACGCTGATTCACGAAACGCTTTAATCGAGTAGTCGGCCGGTCTAATCCCCTAGCGGGTGTGTAGGATCGGGCGTATTCGTAAATTCGTGGCGGACAAACTGGCAAGAATAGTTCGCATAATTCCTCAAGGCCTACCAGTTTTGACGGCAACCTATCTTGGAACATTCTCATTCCCCGCTGCCTTTGCCTTTTCTCGCTCCCGCGGCCATTCCTTTCTTCCCTCTCTTTTCCACTCGTCTCGAGGATGAATCATGATTCAAGACCGGCTCTCGCTTACCGAGTCTCCCGGACGAATCGCGCTAGAATGGAAAATCTATTCGCCATCGTTTTTCCGACACTCAACCCCTCGACGATCTGTATTACCAACCGAGCGGGCGGTAAACGTACCCGACGTTCGCGCACGTTTTCGCAATTTGTGCATCGCGTTTGCAATGTCAAAAACGCAACTGAGCTCATCTCTCCCGTTTCGATTCTCGGTGCTGATCACAACCCGGTTGCATTTCTTTGCTGGAAATCGTGCATCCGCGGGAAGGATCCCAGACGTCGTTTCGCTCGACCGTACTTTCCAACGCCGGTTACAATCTGTCGTGGAATCTAACGGAAAGCCGAAGTCACGACTTGTATTCTGCGTTTCGAAACGTTTCGGTATCCCTCGCGGCGTGGCTTGTACATTGACTGAAAACTTTATAGACACGTGTATACACACGTAACGGCGAGGCGATTCGACGCACGGTGAAAGTGAAACGTCGTGTCACAACTCTTTACTTTATTCTCGTCGCTCGCGTGTGCAAATAAAAGGCGAATGCGAGGCTGTCGCGGGACGGCTCGCCTCGAGTGAGAATCCGAGCGCGAGTTTCGCGAGGGTTTCGTCGACGGCGCCTCTCCGAGATCCGCCAGAGCCACCGGCGTTTTATGTCGCTGCGAGGACATTCGTACTGATAAATTCCCCGAGCCGGGAGATAATGCGGCGTCGGGCGAACTCGCAATAATTTGACAAACGTGTTTCGCAGCGGAACGCGCTATCTTTCTCTGCTTTTCACGAGGAGCAGCGCGATCGATATCGGGGAAATCGTGGGCGAATATATTGACTGGAACCGGCAATTTGACACGTGGCCTCGCTCGGATAAGGCGACACGTCCTTTGCTGGGTCCTGGAACTGGTTGTCTCGCGGGTTCGGCTTATCCTGCAAGACGGGTTTTCAGATGAATCCCCGCGATTCGTCGGGGACGTCCGACCCGGCCGCTAACGCTTATTGCAGCCACGCCGTAATAACTACTTGTTCGTAATGAAATCTGCAAGCTTCCTCACGCGTCGGTGATCGGTAAGAAATTACACGAAATCGGCCCCTTTATTGCGCGATCTTCCGCAACTGTTGTCGTCAAACGACGTTGCTGACAAACTTTAACGGGTAAAGTTTGCCTCGCCCCGTAACTGACATAACGGTGTGTGCATTTGTTAGTGATAAGTCGCCAGTGTTATCGGTGTACGACCGTAATCAGGCAAAATCATAACGACCGAAATCGGCCGAGGACCGTCGAATCTAAACGATGGAATTTTACATTTCACGTATTTTATACACTGTGCCGCATTTTTACCATCTAATTCATTAATATTTCTGCCTTTTTAATTACTAATATTATTACTGATATTCGATTCTCTCTCATGGTTACACTTAAGTTTCTTTTCTTCCCTTTCAAAGGCGATCAGTTTTCTAAGAAGTTCATTAAACGTCGATAAATCGACAAATTTCATTAGATGCATGTCTTACATGTACAGCGTATATAATTAAGTAAGATTAAAGAAGAAAGAGTGGAATGACAAATTATTGCGGCGGGATGGACAAGTGTCGGTACGACACGTTGATCGACAATACCCGCATACATTATCCAAATGCGTGCTCGCTGTTGATCGTTTTTCACACGGCCGGGAAAGCGACGAGTGACTTCCGAAGCAAAAATGCACATTGACAAGTGACATACGATTCCTTGAAAATGGGTGGAATAATCAATTTATTAGCCGCGGAGCGGACGTGTAATCGTCTTATTAAATGCACGTGTCGATTATGCTGGAAAGGCCAAAGTGGGACCGGCGAAATGTCGAACACGCTCAACAGATATAATCGCGATGTTACGGCATCCTTCGGTTCATGGGAAATGTCTACTTCGGAGGAGGCGCGCCGATCAAACTCGTTTGCCTCTGAATCGACGCTAATTGCTTTTTTTGGCCGTCGCGAGACGACCGGAATGTCGCCCGTTGACAAATAAATCATTTTTGGAAACGTTTGTAGAGCGGCGGTGCAACGATGATTGCGCAACTAAAGGACCGCTTAAAAATTAATCTGGGCTGCTGGTTTGTTTATTAATAGGCGGTCATAACCGTAGTCGCGCGTTACCGTGCCATCCAGCCGGGGCGTTATGATCGCCTGCTCGATATAAACCGGTGGCATCAGCTAAGTACGTGGAAATTAATTACGCCTGAAACGCGCATCGCTGTTTTTCTTAATTGCAGGAAAGGGTCGAGGTGGCGATTCCGATTAATGTCCATTATCGATTATCCTCCCGCCGGTTGGGTAATGCCACTCGCCTGGAAACGCTTCCACTCGCGAAACCCACGAAATGCCAGAAACGTTTCACCGACGTTGTCGCGAGGACTTGACTGACAAGCGTCACTCCTTCGGGAATAACAAATCACGCGTTGCGTCGAAACTGTTAGAGGTGGAAATGCGAATAAGTAGACGAGCTGTTTACCGTCGGCGATTCTCGTCCTAGCAAACAACGTATTCAAATGTGTTGCATGGAAACTCGCGGCAGGCATGAATAAAAGAATGCTTATGCGCTTGGTCGGACTTGAGGCTGCGTGGCCGTCTCCGCGATCCGATAAAGCAACGTGAGGCCGATAAGGGGTTGAGGCGATAGTCTTCTTCGCCGAGAAACGTATTAGGAACGTTTGCGACGGAGTATAAAAATGCGCCGAGCGCGACTGGGACATGGCTGGGGAGCGAAAGGCAACGGTGCACGCCAGACAGAGACGACACGAGGCCAGTCTTCACGCGGGGAAAAAGGATGACGACAGTCAACGCGCTGCGGACGTTGCGCGGGGTAATGAACGACGGTTAACGTCGGATTCACAGGCGTGACGGCCGAAGGTGTTGGCGATGCTTATTCCGATACCCTGCGATTCCGTCGGCGAGCTTCCACGCTGGTGTTAATTAAACGGTCAACCTTCCCCGGAGAAAGAAACGAATCAACATCTGTCCCGGTTAGGATGCCTCGTTCCTTGCAGTCGCCTCACGTTGCTTCGCGGTTCGTCCGGAAAAATGCGCGGATAATGATCGCCGACGCGAGGTCGATCCGAAATCGCGGCCAGGGAAAGAATGTTAAAGTGTGACGGGATACGTGTTCGCTGCGGGTCGGCCGGCACGCACAGCGGCGCTGCCGCCGGTGGTTCTCGGCCGCTTAACCCCGGGTGAAGTCTCGTCGCGTGACACGCCGTAAATCATGGGGCTCTCGGTGCCGGCGATACAGGCCTGGCCGCGGTTTGATGGCCGCGGCTCATTGACGCGGTTCCACATTCCGCTCTCCATTCACGGCTTCTCCGTATCGCTACCTACGTCGTCCACGGATTATTATCCTTTCAATGATCGCTAACGACCGATTCCACGCAGTCCGCTCCTTCCATTCATCGCGATCCGCCTCGCATTCTTACCGAATTCATCGATCGGGCATTGATTATCGGAATTCCCCTCACCCCCCCCTCCCATTGGTCTCCTTGACGGACCAGAAATGTGACCGGCATGATTCGACGTTCTCGCCGCAGCGTCGTGTATTTCGTGTGCGGCAGGCAAAAGCGTGCATAAAACATGGCGGACCGCGGGGGTGACTCTCCAAGATCCATTACGTAGTCATAAGGCCGCCTACCGTGGTAGCCGGGGCTCACCTTGCTGCTTCAGAGGGTCTCGGTATATGCGGCAAGATCGTGGATAACAGTTATTAGGGGCCTTTTTATAATAATGCGCGTGTTCCTTCTCCGGCCTTTGCGCCAACCACCACCATCATCACCACGAGCGTCGCCACTATGTACGCGGCCGCGGTGCAACCAGCGAGCCGACGCTCCGACGTGTGTTGTGCGAGTGCCGCGAGTGGGGGACACTCCCCGCTCGCTTGATTATATATTATTATCGGCATTTTAATAACTAATCATTTTCCCCGTCCGTTCGCCGGCTCTCCGCAAAAACGGAGGAAGGAGCAGCTTCCGAGGCGCGTCCGCTACCGTATCTCCTGCGCTCTTCCCGCCGGTGCGTCGACTCCGCTGAAATTGCCTGTGAAGAGAGGCCGGCCGGAGAAAAATCAACCAACGTAACGTCCTCGAAAATATCGATTACGGCCTCCTTCGCCCTAATGACAAGTTCATTTCGGCTGCTCTTTGACGAACGGGCCTGCGTATATTGTCGCTTCGTTACGGCCTCCGTTACGCGCAAATGGAAAAATCGTTATTTGTAGGCAATGATTCTGCTTTTAGCGCGATTCTCTAGAAAGGTAAGAACGGCCCGCGATAAGGTTACGTAACAAGTAGCGCTATGTCAGCTGGGTAATTTTAGTACTGATTACACGGCATTAGTGCAAACTCAAGGTCACTTTAAAAGCGTCGTAACGTTCCTCTCAACCCGCGAATACTTCGCCTTCAACTTTGGAATACGTTCCGCGGTTTTGATGAAACTTTTATTTGCAATTTTTGTCACCCTCGCTATTTCCATCGTTACCGTGGTAATTCACTTTGTAACTACCCAACCGCAACAAACTATCGACAATTGAAGCAACGCGACTGCAGTTGCCGGTAAACGAGCGAACGAAATAATAATTGAGAAGTGTCAAAGTTCAAGAGGATCAGCGGAGGACTCGGCGGGAGCGGCGATAATATGTAAATATTCCGTTATCTGTTCGAGGGCCGGCGCGTGAACGACGACAGATTATTCGAAGCGCGCAGTAACTCGTGCAATTACGCAGCTTACGACAAATCGGTGGCTTTTAATTATACCGGGATATTTCTACCGGGAGTGTCAGCGTTGCGAAGGCGATCACGTTTCGTTCGAACGCTGACGCGGAATTACGGCGTTATCTTACATTCCATTCAGCTCAGGGTACCGTCCTCAAGATCGGTACGCAATTTCGGCTGTTTTTCGACTGGAGAAAAGGAACGGCGATGGAAGTTCTAGTGATAAATTCGTAATGTGGTTGAGTTAAAAAAAAAAACGCGTAATGTGGAAATGCATTGTGGGAACGGGATTATCGCAAACGAATGCATCGCTGCATCGACTTTATCAGCTCATTCGACCAAGCGTGTCAGTGGCGTGGTATATCTAGGTACGGAGTTGCTCAGGCGAGACGAGTTAATCGAGCTTAATTGCTCGCGAAGTGCGAAAGAAGCGAGACGGGAGAAAATGAGTAAACGAGCAATTGGCATTGCCGCGGTGCAAGAATCTCGTGTCACTGGCGAGCAAACGTCTCGTTCCTCATCTTCCCACCGAAATCTCGCTTCTCTCGACCGCCAACAATACGCTTACATATTCGCTTTCATTTTTTTTCGCCTTATTGCAATACACCCCGGACATGTTTCTAATCCAAAATTAATCGAAATATGCGATAAAAACGCTTCATCGGTGGGCGTAAAAAAATGGTAATATATGCTCGACAAAGTTATTGCAGTAAAAAAAATATTTATGCTTTTTTTAACGGTCGGGCGTTGCTGTATTAAAATTTGCCGCGGCAGCTGAATTGTTTACCAATTGTGATACGCGTCCGTAATTGCTTTTACTGCGACAACGAATTCGCATTTCGTGGGGTCAGCAAATTAAGTAAAATACAGTTGTAAACGTAATTAATTGCAGATGATAGTAAAGTTTAATTAGAAAAACGCAACGTTTCGCGTAGACCACGCTTCCTCTTGCAATTTGGCCCGAGTTTAAGATCTCGGCGAACGAGCCACGCACTGCCACGAGGCGTTTTTTGCATACGATATAATGAGCGATTATGGTGCATCCCGAGCAATAATTTCGCAGGAAGAAATTTTGTCGGATTCGCGTGATGCCGGCCAATCATCGGCGAACGACTTTCCGCCCAAAATGTTAGACACGACCGGGCTTTTTTAGCTGTGGTCTGCCAGCGAAAGCTTTTAATATCCGCGCGTGTTGAAGTATCGACATGGCCGCTTGTATAAACACGCGCGCGCGAGCGCTTTTTTTGCGTGCTATGCCAACGACGATTCGGAAGTAGACATTCTAATCGCATCTTTTTTCACGTTCATTTCGCAAATTAAATGACATTAACGTGACATTAAAATTATACGAATTCGTTACATCGTGCAAATATCGTCAATTTGATTGCTGTTTTCCTTCTGTTCGGTTAAAAAAAAAAACAAAAACGAAAGAAGGAATAACAGTTGCGGAGGAGAAGTACGTGATGGAATATTGATATTTTTTAAATTTGCTGCTTCTTTGCGCGAGATGTATAATGATGTTTTTTAATAGCAGTAAAAGTGCAATAAACATAGATTATAGATAAATCAACGTGGAAAACGAGCCGCGTGCTCTTATTTTCGCAACTCAATCACTCATGTCACCCGGAGTGCGTAAACGTGCAATCGCTGACGTCATTAATTAACACACGTCGTGAAACTTCCACAGTCGTGAATTATTAGAAATCTTTTTCTTGCTTTTTGTACATGCGGAACACTTGTAATTATTCCTCACGTGATAAACAAAACTGTCATACACAAACGTCTAATCAAATTTTACCGTGCGTTTCTCACGTGATACATAATTTTGTTTGTTACAAATAAATAATTTCTCGCTACTTCTGTCTTACTTTTGTGGTTTAGAAAATGACTACGCGTGAGTAAACAATCGTTATATATTTAACTAATCAGCTTATCGAAAGGGAGAAAGAATAAGATAAAGAGGGACGGATGAGGAAGCACAAACTTCAATTTTTTTCGAAAAATCAACTTCGGCTTTCAGCTTTTAGTTATACACCAATAGATAGACCTTGTGACGCTCATTAAGAACTACCTCCCATATTGCCCTGTACAATCATTAGGAGCAGAGATATTCGGGAAAAAAGAAATAAATTATGTAGTGGTGTCGTGATCTATCGAGCTGCAGGCCTTCCATGCTGTAATTCTGCTCCATTTGAGAATTTTAAAGTGAACTACACATCTTCTTATTTCGAGTATCGAGACCAATCTAACGAGCCAAAGCACGTTGATCTAAACCAATAATACGGCTTTCAATTGCAATTATGGTACCAATAGTTTTAATAGTTTCCGTATTATCCCCACCAATTTTGCACTTTTTCCTCAATATCTCCGCTCCTAATCGTTGGAAGGGTCAACATAGGGGGTGATTCTTGATGTACACGACGAGATCTATCCAATGGTGTGTAATTCAATGCTGTACGTCGAAGTTGATTTTTCGAAAAAAATTGAAGGGGTACCCCTTTGGAAAAATGTCGAAAAATCAACTTCGGCTTTCGGCGTTGAATCATACACCATTGGATAGATCTCGTCGCGTACATCAAGAATAACCCCCTATATTGGCCCCTACCACCATTAGGAGGGGAGATATTGAGGAAAAAGTAGAAAATTGGCGGAGATTAAACTTAAACTATTGGTACTACAACCGCAACTGAAAGCCGTCTTCTAGGTTCAGATCGACTTTTTTCATCTCGTTGGATAGCTCTCAATGTCCTGAATAAGACGATGCCTTGTTCGCTTAGAAATTCCCAAATAGAAAAGAGTTATAACGTAAAAACTGCAAAATTCGGTAGATCACGCCACAACCACATAATTTTTCTCTTCCATTGCTAATATCTCTGCCCCTAATTGTGGGAAAGGTCTATATAGGTAGTGATTCTTGATGTACGCGACGAGGTCTATCTATTGGTGTATAATTCAAGGCTGAAATCAGAAGTTGATTTTTTGACAAAAAATGGTGGGGTACCCTTTTTTCTGGATACAGCTTTGGAAAAATAACAAAAAATCAACTTCGACTTTCACCTTTGAATTATATACCATTACATAGATCTTGTAACACACATCAAGAATCACCACCTATTTTGGCTATTCCAACAAATACGGACAGAGATATTGTGGAAAAACTAGGAAATTGATAGGACTTTACTCCACTTTTTTCTATTTTTGTATGGTTAGAACTGTTTTTAAAATGCATCGAAAATTTTAAAATTATTGCAGAACCAAGAAAAAATCTAATAACTTTTTTGACTTTCAAAAATAGATACGCTAACTCCACAAGGGTGCAGTGTACTCAAGCGGGGCTAAGAAGTGTGCTTGGATTCGTATACGGCGAGTCGGTGGGAAGACTAATATTCCGTACTTCCTACAGTTCCTAGCGAAACCGCATAAATCTGTATCTTTGAGATACAACGCGTTCCGCTACTATGGATATTAAGCAATGACACGGTTACAACATTCCTGCCCAGTGCTATAACTTTGTTATTGCACAAACCAGTGTCAATTCATTATCCAAATCATCGCGTGCGACTCGCCACTAATTACTTTCACACATTTTTAATTTCACAATCAATTAATGTAATTTATTTTAGCATACTTTAATTATCAATTTAAATGAAAAAAAATTCTTTCGCTATTCCTACAAAAACGTAGCCCAGCGCTATGATTTATGTTACCAACTATAATTTATGGGGAATAAAAAAAACCCGTCCTGTCGTGGCTTTTGTACCAGAGTCGTCGAGAGAGCGACAAGCGGACAACCTGTAATCGGGTCGAAGCGCATTTAAATATGACGGGATGTACATGATACGTATATAACGCATGTGAAGCCCTCGAAGGCAGCATTTGCGGGTGGCTTCCCTGCCCGCTCGGTTGGTAAGGAAGGGATTATTCGCGTTAAGAGGCAGATCGGGGCTTCGCGCCTCATCGTCTGGAAAATGGCTTACTGCTTACATTTGCGAGCGGGCCAATCGCATGCACTTCGCATGCAGCACGCGTGTACCCGGCTATTTGACTCTTCGCTGCCTCTTCGTCCTCTCGCTTAGACGTTCGCCAAATTTACCCTACGGTCATCGTTGTTACGAATATATCCTGTTCGCGCTGATATCGAAGGAGCTCGCCAGCTGGAAACTTAATGCAATTAATATATACATTCGTTTAATCGGTTACGTAGAGTTAACGAGGAATTGCATTATTTATTACTTTGTTGAAAGCAACGTGCTGGTAATTATGACACGTAGTTGTCGCAGCTATTAAGATTTTTTACCGAACGCGATTTCAGGCCAATTTAGCCGCGTGTCATTTTGGTACTGTCAGGCAATTAGCGCGGCTGTAGCCCGGTGCGTGACGGTGCAACGACGCACTAACGCGGCCGGAATCGAGTCACATCAACGGTCCAGGTTCGTTAATGTTACGACGAATGAACAGCCTCTGAATGTTTATTGAAACCCATCGATCGCATCGAGCGTGTACGATAGTAAATTTCAATTAATAATTAATTAGAACAACGAAAAGTGTATTAAGCCGGGATAATCTCCGACTTAAGTAATTAGGGATGGAGGACCGCTGCGCGGCTGTGTGGGAACAAGCGACATCCGAGAAAGCGTGGCCGGAGTTTCGGCGAAAACGCCGAGCGAGTGTCAGGAAATTTTTTCCTCCGGGTTGTAACTCTTTTCCGTTCGTGACAACGCGCCGCCACGCCTTCCACCAGGAAAGAACTGCCACCTGCTCCAGAAACCGAGATCGGCTGGAGAAGAAGTCAGTCGTTGAATAGTCAATGAATGGCATTCGTGTCGTTTAATCTCGTTTCGAACGGCACTCTCAGGAGTCCTTTGGGAAGGTGTAACGCTCAATGAGAAGGACACGGCGGGCACTGTAATGCCCACGTAACATCGAAGCACCGTACGAAAGACGAATTAACCCGTCGACTCTGCGTCCATGGAATCTGCTTTTAACGGCTTATCTTTATCATTTTCATATGGTCGTTTCCGGTAACTTCTATGCACTTCCTTCGAAATATTCACACCGATATTCCTACCAATCTCCTACCCATTTTTCACATATTCATCGTCAGTACCCTTTGAACAATAAGTTTATCATACGCTTTATGATTCTCGTATAGCTTATTTACGACAAGTGTCCTCTGTGCAATGTTTGTTTGACGTAGACAATGGGAGAGTTACGGTAAAATGCGTTCAAGCAAGCTCGAGTTTTAATTAATCAATGATATGTCATTTCTCATTGGAGTAAGAACGCTCGAAACGTCGAGTGTACTTGGCTGCACAGTCATTGGCCGCGCGACCGTAGGGGAGTAGCGATCGGGTCGGGGTAAACAGATTTTAATGTGTGGAACGCTGTTTAGACTACGTAATAGCGTGCGTGCAAATTTTACGGGTCCCTTTTCGTCTGCCGACAATAACGGCAACCCCGATCCGCTTTCGTCCCATTGTCATGTGCGCTTTGGCGCATGTGCGATTAACTCTCTCAGTTGCTTTGCTTTTCCAAGGGATTTTGATCGAGCCTCGATCACGACGATTTTGAACGTGCAACGAAAGTCAGAGACTTTCGGTGAGCCTTTTATTCAATCGCGATAAATTTGCCGATTTATCGTCAGCGACCAAACTTTTGTTCAATCATTAATTTCACAATTTTGCAATTAACTCGGTGTCATTTGTTTCGCAATTGCCGAACAATCAAAAGTGCTCGTACCGATTGTAAACTCTAACGAAAAACGTAAAAAAATCGTTGGGAATAAAAACGTGGCTTTTGCGAGTGTAGTTTATTGCTCAGACACATTGTTCGTTACATCTGCTCGTTCAATTATCGCTGTCACGCAAATCGTATTGAAGGTGATAGCGATGAAAAGGCATAAGTTTTGATTCATTCGCGGTCCCGATGTTATCGCTGCAAACAGCCCCGAGCACTCGAGTTTACAATTATCAATAGCAATTCGTCTTTCAACAATATACATTGCAAATGAGGCACGCTGACCCTGCGTAGCATTGTCGTCGTTCGCGACTGGCTAATATTTACATGTAATTTCGACTGACAAAAATGCAGACATGTTTTTCAAATAAATATTACCTACGATTACAACATAAACACGATCAATCTAATTTATTTATTTGTTTCTTTGTTTCAGGTAAGTTTTCCACTTCTTCCATGAGACTCGAATTATCAGGTCCATATCATCAATCGGGAATGCGTAAGTAATTAACTTCCCACCAGTAATTAATTCTGTTCGTCATATTTTAATACAATTAAATTATACTGTACGAATGAAAATCCGCGGGTATTTTTAAACACAAATGTCTGCTATGAGGTACCGTAAACATTGTAAGGCGTGTTCCAAAGAACGGTAGATATCGCACTGAAATTAACAGAAATAGACAATCCAGCGTCTTTAAATAAACCGGGAAATCGTGTTGATATTTCGAGTATCGCATCGGATACGATATAATTTCACGGTATCTCGGTATCGCGGAAATGTCAAAAATATGACGTGTGTGTTGACCGGCATATATTTCCGACAATAATGCAAACTCAAAACAGAAAATGCAAAACGACGATCCTCCGAGGTCGCTGGAGAACAGAACCGCGATTTCTAATCATAGTGATATATCCGCGTCGATAGAGATAGTCAGCGGGTTCGGCTATGCGAGGAATGCGAGGCGAATAAATCAGCTGATAATGTAATGTTCGGAAACCGTAAACTTTTGACAAGCATCGGGAATAACTGCCGCCGTCGTATCGGCAGCGGGGCTTTCCCGAAGTAGCTGAAGCCGTCTCTTGCTATTACGTGCCGTTTAACTAGCGGTCCATATGAGCCGCGTTCCATTATTTTTATGACTCCGCCAAAGTCAGCCGGTTGTAAGAGTCCTTCGGACCCTCTAGATACGTTTCTGTATCCGCGTCGCTGCGATTCTCAACTCGCGTCAATGCACCGTTTGTTCGACGATATTCGACGAGTTGACAAAGGTGTGGGGAGGAGGAATTGGCGCGAGCAAAGTTTTCTATCGATTTGGCAAAATTTGTAAATGAGCGAGTGAAAAGCAGCGACTACGGCAGGAGTGAAAAGCGAGGCGCGCGCGAAGGGAAGGCGACGCTGAGCCGGAAGGAGGCGTCACGAAGAGGCTGTCGCGGGGATAAAGAGGACGGCGTATCCCGACTGTCGGAAAAGGGAGAACAAAGACGAATACAATTTGAATAAGTTAGAGGAGAACTTGCGAATCGCGGTTGCGAAATATCCAACAGGGAGGGGGGCATCAACTTCGTAACGTCCTAACGCTTATCCACTCGGCTGGCTACGACATTAGCATCGAGAAGTGCCAGAAGTTAACGCGCCGTGTCATTTCGATGTCTCTTTAACCTCCGCCACTAATTTCCAGTTTACACAGTTAACCGCCGAGCGGAGAAAAATTCATTGTGATCGGTGTGATTCATTGCTCACCGCGAAGGAATATCTTTCTCGTAACGTCGTTAATTTCCATTACATTATTCTCTGTATCATACTCCGCGTATTTTGTTTTTGGAAATTTGTTATCGCAAAGTGTCTTTCTCATTTCTTCACTTTTCCGCAATACAACAGTAACAGACAATAATATTACGGCCACTGTTTACCTCCGGCGCATAAACATTCGTAAATTGTTTTGCACGGTGCGTCGACGACACAGCAATGAATTTTTCATTGTCGATCATCATTAATCGCGACCGACTAATGCTCGAAATTACCAATAATCGCCGTAATCACAGGTCGTTATACCCTAAAATCATAAATGCAACGATTTCCAGTCATTAATATGTATACGTATAAATTAGCATAAATATGAGTGTCTCAAAACAAGCTTATTTATAATTTCCGATTACGGGGGTTTTGCAATTACGATAATCGCCGGTTTCTTGTGAAAGTCATTCGAAACAATGTTCGTGGTACGTCGGTGAGCGTGACTGGTCAAAACGTAACGCATCCCCGGGATATTGATCTCTCGCTGTAACTGTCGATATTCGGTCGATGGTAATCGCGACTGAGGCCGGGAATTCGCCTATCGGATCAACCAATCACTGTCGTCGCGAGGAATCGCGCGCGGTCCGCGCAACAACCATGTCTGAACATTTTCAAGTCGGTAAGCCGCGTAACTCCGGCTCAGGCAGCTTCGCCGCAGAAGCTCCGTAACTCTGTTAATTCATATCTGCGAAGTTGGCTGCCACCGCCGCTGGCGTAGTTGGCGTGTGTCGGCGGGGGTCGGGGGGAGGGGGGGGGCGGTTGTGCGGAAGACGGCTAGCTCGGCAGCGCGGAGGCGTTCCGGCGAGGGTTGGTTCGTCGGTGGCTCCGTTCCCAGTTGCTGCCCCGGGAGGTGGAACTGGGGTGGCGTGAACCCGGGGGAGGGGTTCACCCGCTTTCCTTGCCGCCTGCCTGCGCTATTCCAGGAATCGATACGCCGGTGGAAACCCAGCGCCACCAACGCCACCCCCGCTTCTACGTCATCGTATTCACCGACCAGCCCCCGAAACACTTTCTACAAAGCTTTCTCGGGTCCTAAATCACGCGCGCCATACGCCACCGATACACCTATTTTTACACGTCTCGGTCTCTATTCACGCGCACCGGCCGATACAAAACGCGCCTCTTTCACTAGACTGAATTCCCTTGTACGTTATTTCTCTGTTATTGATGGATACACACTCTATCGTTTCGTAATTAACCCGAAGCGGGTGTTCGGAAATGAGCTCGTTGATTCGGCAAGACCAAAGCACGTGGACAGGCGTTCGAAACCAGGGCGAAAGTCGTTGAAGCGTCGTTACGCCCGCGATAACATTGCCCCGGGCGGAGGGACTGGGTTAGTGCAGCGACGTCGGTGCATCGGACGTATCAAACCGAGCGCGGGCAGGGAGGGGAGAGGAGCGAGGAGGAGGAGGAGGAGGACGAGGAGAGCTACTGGGAAGGGCATGGGGTATTAAATCATAGAACCGAGCGCCTACCGCCGGTTTACTGCCGGATAAAACGCAGTGACTGTTATGTTATGGACCACCTGTATGCCGCGACCCTGAACTCGAGCCGACTGAAATCTATATAGGACCAAGAGCGGCGCTGTCACTTCTTACTCGCTTTACAACAAATCACTCCGGCCTAGAGAACATCAACGGCTTATCAGACGCTCTGCTCTTTGGCTCATTACACTTAATACATTTTTACAACTGTGAAATGATTAATTATACATGCTGTATGGAAAAAGATGACGGTACATTTCCTACGCTAATAGCACTGAAGAAAGATTTACACCGTTTGCTCCTTTTTGTGTAACCGAGTAGTTTCATCATTTCTAACGCAATCTTTTTACGAAAAATGTACAATAACGATTGCCTTATTGATAGCTTATTCGGATTCTGTTATTCTCATGACAGTTTATCTCCATTGATAAAATATTACATTCAAATGAAAAATAATGGCAACGTTTGTTTAAATTTAAACTCCCGAGTCAACGCTCGAATTATTATCGTACAAAATAGGAGGATCGAGGCGCGCCGTGCTCTTTTCTCAATACCCAATTACCAAACGGGTCGAGATATCCAAAAGTCACAGTTTAAATCCTCCGAGTGCGTTCGAGTGCAAAGTTTCAAGTGGTCGCGAGCTGCGGGGGATAATGCGTTTGCGCGATCGGCAACGTACCCATCATGGGAACCTGTGCGTAACGAAAACTCGCTTTGTCGTGGAATAGCGCACGGGCGAGTCTGGCTACACTGGATATCTGATTAATTCCCATTGAGAATGTCTTTATTGTATTAATGTCTCGCGCCGAGATAAGACACTCGACTGCGGTTTCACCGGCGGCGCACAAAGGCATATATAGCTGCTCGATTAATGTGGGCACGGGTGGTGGGGCGGCGGGAGGGGTTACATGTATATTTTACAGCCGCTGCACCGAAGAGAAATCCGCGAGAATTGTGCACCGCTGTTTCCGCAGGCCGCTGTACCAATATTATTTTTCTAGTGAAAAACTTGGCAAATCATGAAACATTACGTTCGCAAGTGCGTCGATATTTACGCGAATAGTCAAATTTCAAAATGGTGGAGAATATTTGTATTTGTAGTTTGTGAGTTTGTTAAATCGTATTGTTAATAATAATAATAAAAAGAAAGTACGGAATTAATCGGGAGTTGACCCGAGTTTCCGTTTGATATAAGAAAGTCAACGGAAGATCGATACTGCAAACCAGTCGTTTTTACACACATGGAAGCAGTAACTACAAATAGTTGTTGCCTCGACACAGACCTTACGTAACATTGACCAGAGTATAGACGGTGATAAATGCCCGTTGGCGCAGTTCCGATAAAAATTAAATAAATGTACATCGTTATTACGTTTGTATATATTGTGCACAGAAATAATTCTCCGCCGCAGTTTCGTAATTGGCTCGCCGCGTCTTATCGCCAATGAAACTCCCTTCATCGCCGACCGAAACGATTATTATTCATCTTATCTGGCTCGATTTGCATCATATTTAAATTTAAATATAATCAGCCCTCCGAGTCGGACTGCGATATCCTCGCGAATTCTCCTCCTCCTTCTCTCCTCGCTCGGCTGGCCGTTTCGCCAGCGGCGGCCTGTGCCTGCGAACCCCTTTCCAGAGGGAACTTCCTCCATAATTGTTGTCCTGGTAACGAAAACAATGAGCGCTGTCGATGAAGTCACGTGATCAACTTGAATTATCCCCAGTCATGGCTGCAGTCTTCGACGGCTTTTGCGCGTCTGGCGTCGGCGCACGTCCGGC
Organism: Nixonia krombeini; assembly: GCA_022817245.1. Classification (NCBI taxonomy): domain Eukaryota; kingdom Metazoa; phylum Arthropoda; class Insecta; order Hymenoptera; family Scelionidae; genus Nixonia; species Nixonia krombeini. Next base: position 44,552 of record JABFPT010000076.1, on the reverse strand, counting down.
AAACTGCGAAATGTATTATCATCTTAATTAATTGCCGCGTGGCGTTTGCGACGAAAGAAACAGCTTTGCGAATAAGCAACGGGAAGATCGTTTCGCGGAGTACGCATCGGAATAGATCAAAGTCGGACAATACGCGCCGGATTGCCTTGTAAGATCGTCGATGATAAATCGGCGTCCGTATGTGGGAAGAAGTGGTCTCGAACATTCGGGCATGTGTCGCTTCGCAGCGATCGGTGAAAAGGCAAATCCCGTAAAATACGTTAGCGAATCACGCGAGCTGCTTCGCGTCACGTCACGGTTCCGTGATCTCAACCGATCGAGTCGCGCCTCCGCGTCCTCACCCCCCGGGAATCGGGGAGTCGGTATTCCGCCTCCCCCTTTTCCCTCCTCCTCATTCCCTCGTTCCCGACACACCGCGAAGAAACGATCGGCGCGACGCGGCCGGTCTTATCGAACCCCTCCTTGGAAACCGTCATAAACATATCGTGCCGAGCAGGAGAGCCGACCTGCCCCAACCGAAACGTAACGCGAAACTACACCGTAAATAACGTCTTGAGTACACGGCTATCGGCGTCGTCGACCCTCGCGGCGTATCGGGCAACGAGCCACCCTTAAGACCGCGTAACGAGCTCCGTAATAGATATTTTTGGACCGATGTGGCCTGTGTTATGCTACTTCGGCAACGTCCACTGTCGATGCTCTGCAGAGTTCCCTCATCAATCCTTCCTTGCCTTTTATTCTAATTTCTACCATTTCGTTACCCCATTCACTGCTTTTTGCAAGGTATTCGTAATTTAAATGTCGTGAAGTCAATCACACTACTCAGCACATTTTTTTTCATTTTCAATAATTTAAACTTCGTATTTATAACCGGCAATTTTTCTCTTGCATTTGGTGCTTGGTTAATATTTTTCAATGGTCTCTGTACTTGTCTACTTTCGACGAAATCTAACACTTACTTTCTCAAAAGATACATGTTGTAAAATTTACAAATTCGGTTTCGCAACAGTTTGATCATTGACCATTCCTGTGTATCTGTAGTTGACTTTTCGTATTCGATTTTTGTGTTCAACGCGTACATTACGTCGAATTTCTCATTCCGCAACAACTTATCCGCGCCGTGAATAGTTGATAAAACGT
>JABFPT010000076.1:0-43313 GCA_022817245.1 Nixonia krombeini | reverse complement strand
GATCATTGACCATTCCTGTGTATCTGTAGTTGACTTTTCGTATTCGATTTTTGTGTTCAACGCGTACATTACGTCGAATTTCTCATTCCGCAACAACTTATCCGCGCCGTGAATAGTTGATAAAACGTCGTTTTGCAAGTGAAATGAAATAGATAGATAGCGGAATAAGCACAATGAGGTTGTGATAGGAAGGCTGCGATAATTTATTTATGCGGTACGATTTCTTCGTCGCAAGGCGAATGCGCATCGCGAAAATTTCACGAGCAACTTTTGCAGACGGCGCGGGGAATGTGGACCGAGTAGCCGCCTTTGATCAATAACCGTTATTGTCACGGCTACTTTATTATTCAATATGGCATAAGTGATTGAGCATAAATTATTATCGGGACAAGTTTCAAATGCCGCAATCAATTCAGCCTTACGTTTGCACTGTGCTTAGTTCGATACTTAGACATTAATTCAATGAAAAGGTATTTTATTTGCGTGTAAAGATATTTTATTCTAACGTTATTTCAGCAAAGTGTGCATAAATCGATGCAGCGGTTAGGTCCGTGATTATTTTGGAAGAAAGAAACGAAAAGAACTTTTCCGCGACATGGTCGGATATACAATTTGAAAATGTCGGAAAAATGACGAGGAAAGAGAGCATCGGTTGACAGTATAGCGCATGACGATAGTAGTTATAGCCGTCTGCACTTTAACTCGAGCTTCGATCCGAGGAATAAAGTAGAGGGCGGGTGGAGGAAAGAGGTGAGAGGAAAGCCGAGAGAGGAAGAGAGAGCATCGTTTTCTTTCGAGGGCGTCGGCGATAAAGGTGACATAGGGCGTCGCGACGTCCGTCAACCTTCACGGGGTTGGTCGTTCACAGGGGTCCGTGGCAGGAGTCGCCGTCGCGTCCTCGTCCAGCGCGAAGGGATGAAGCAGGACAGCGGCAGGGTCAAGGAACCGCGCAGACGCGGCCCCTTCGTTTCTCGCAGACTCCGGCAGCAGCCCCTCTGTGAATGGCGACCCTCACAAACCAATCGTATTCCCGTTTTCATCCCTCTTCCGTGTCCTCGCTTTCTTCTCGCGGCCTGGCCATTACGCTATTCTCTTTTTCCCGCACCTGCTTCTCGCTCGCTCTTTTCCCAACTGACTCCGCTGACGGGGAAAAGGGACGCGGCGTTTGCAACGCGTTCGGCAAACATACCGAGCAAACATCTTTTTCCTGCGAGAGGCCGTTGCTTCGAATAAACAACTGTTGTGTAATAACGCGTTACCTCGGCTACCGGAAACATTTCCGTCCACGGCGTACAAGTTTGATACGTGTACGCTGAAAACGGTACTAATTACACGGCAACAAAGTGATCGTTGCTATGGACTGTTGATAATGTCTGCTATGTACAGATGATAAAAAGTACATTAATATGAACGCTCTTAAAATTCCTTCAAACGCAGTAGTCAGATTTAGAGCGTTTGAAAAAAAGGCTCTGAATAAAAAAAATGGCAATTAATGATATTCGTGGAAATGACAGCGTTTGTCAAAGCCGCATCCTTGACACGAGAAAGTGAGTTTCACGAACTAGTCAAACCGTCCTTCGGCTCGTGGCTAATCGATAAAAGTCACTGCATCACTTACCATGTTTAGGGCCATGATCGACGGCCAACGTGAGGCGATTTGCAATTATTGTTGCCGCTGTATCGTCGAGAGCACCTGTCGTGCCATTGTTGATAGATTCGACTTAACTCTTCGAACGCCGAAATGTCCAGCTCTCTAATGCCGTATTGAAGGAAAGCTCGTAAACGCAAAGTTTCAATATTGGTGAGAAATACGAAAAGATTGCAGTACGAGGGAACGGGTTTGAGAACGCTAGTTGTACGAAACGGGTGAAAAAGGGAGCGCGCGGGTTCACCAACCGGTTCCTTTTCCGCTCGTCGGAAATGCATTCGATCTCAGGCCGGAAACGCTTTTCTTCGCCGCGTATCTGACTGGCGGAGGTGAATGGCGCTACACGCGTACACGAATGCACACTTAATACATAGGAAGAATATCAAGGAGCGGAGCTTCCGGGTGAAAGAAATAAAGAAACGGCGAGGCGTCCCCGGGACAAAACAGCTGACGCCATGGCTGCCGCCGAGCTTGTTCCGCCCTTGTCTCGCCCCGAGGGATTTAAAACCAATTCGGTAAATTGCATTCCTGCCAGCAAAAGCTGGCAGCGAAGACGACGATCGCTCGCCCGGCTAAAATGATAATGACGCACGAATCTCGCCGGTGTAAATCGCCGGCATTTTAGCCTCCGTTAATTAATTTCTCCAGCCGCGGCCGCTTTCCCGCCGTTTCTTGGCCCTGCCACCCGCTGCGGAAACATGGCGAACTGTAACATCTGTCGAAAGTGGCCGCAAGTCGACGTTCCGCGCGAACAATCGGCCAGTGACAAAAGTCGGGAATACGTGCATACAAGTGTACATAAATGGCCCTTTTCTTCTCCTCCGCTTGTGCAAATACAACGCGTCGGGGTCATTATTTTCGCGATTTCCGGCTGCCGATCGGCCACGCCTTTTGCGGCCGGTACACGTCGCAAGGCTTGCGCCACTTTCCGCCGCCCTGTCGTGAGAGTGCGCCCGGGTCGGCGGGCAAGGTGGCGGCGCTGCTGTCCGGAAATATGATAATAAGAAGGCCACAATGAGCGTACGGCAAATTACCTTTTATTACCTTACAATGACAAGGTGCCCGGCAATGGAAGCGTTTCTCGCGGCCGCTAAAGTGCAACATGCGGCGAAAGAACCGCCGCCCCTGCGTTGATTTCCGTTCGTGAAAATCACATTTTGCTTACCGCGCCATTTTATTGCTCTTTTTATCGGAAACGACGCCGAACGTTTCGCGCGTGATTACGCGGCAATTTTCGCACTGGATATCGTGATATCGTCAATCAAGCGTGGATGATACGAGGACGGTGGACTCCTCGTTTATTAATTATCAATCGGCGTCAAATGCGCGTCTCGCGTTATAAAACATCCCGAGCAAGTTCGTATCTCATGCGGGGATTTTTTTTTACCGATGCCGGCTACATTTTAATCGTCGCTTTTACAGATTTCGATAATAAATATGTTGCGATATGCGATATATTCGCGCGTAACTAAATTACATAACGTTATAATTACTCGGCAAAGTGAAAAAAGGAAGAGGCCAAAGTATGCGGCTGATTACAAATGTTCGTTTCCAGTACGTTATTCCCGGCGTAATATACGACTGTAATTACGTGTTGACATTATAATTATAAAATGTTTTCTTGCCTTTTCTGCATCAGCCGAGCAATAAAAAATAAGTGGTAATATTAGCGGCGAGAGCGCGCGCTGCGCCGAAGCGAATTCGTCAAGGTGGGCTCGCGGAGAGAACGGCGGTAGCTGTGCGATTGCGAAGTCGGCCGCCTTTGAGTCTCGCGTTTTAACAACCTTAGGTGCATAAATTAATCCAGAAGCTCGGCATCGTTTGATTCGCCGCCGCGTATCGGATCCCTCCCCGTACCTCCCCTCGCCCGTTACGTCCGTCGCGTCTTCCTCCCCCGCTTTATTTTCACGAGCGCACAATGCCGAGCCCGGCATACATTTTTTCACAGACCGATGCTCGTATTAACTGCCTTTGACGATTTGACAGCCGAATGGCCACCGCTTTCCAGTGCCGAAGCACGCAACCGCGGCACGCCACGGATTTCTGCAACAGCGCCGCAACGCTATCGGAGCTTGTCGGAAGTTTGCGAAGGAGTTTTTAATTTTTAATCATTCCCAAGGCGGGAAACAACCGCCGAGTGACAAAGTACGAGATCGATGCAGCTCTATTCTCCTCGGTCATGCTCGGCTAGTTTGCCTACGAACATTCTTCACGCCACATTACTCGCGTGTCACCTCGTTGATTTACACTAAAAGAAATGTCACGAGTTCCTTTTTTCTCTGATGATTACGAACTGTTTTGTCAAGTCGGCTGTTCTCTCAAGTCGAGATCACTGTCAAACTTTTAAGCGAACTTTGCAATTGCGTAAAGGAGGAACGCGAGAGCATTGACATTCTTTCGACGGACATTCGGCCACGTTTTCCGTGGAAGAGTCGCGATCTCGGGACAGAAAGCGGTTTATTATTTTTTTCCACTACGTGACATTATTCACGCAAAGTAATACGCAGACATCGATCAATATCGCAGGTACTAATAGAGTCGTCAGAGTCTGACATACCTAAGGCACACACAGTTGCGGTAATCGATCTTTTACTTACAAAGTGCTGCTCGTAATCTAGGTTTTGCTATGCATTACAACCTTGACGACACGTCGCGCGAAAATGATTCACCCGCCAGTCTGACATTTTATCAATCTTGCGTGAAAACATTTGATAGCCAACACACTCGTGATTATCCGCGCTAGCAAGGCTTAATTTTATACGGTGTAATTAATATTTATCGTAAATCAATCGGTACGAATACGAAGGACAGTTATATATAAGTTACATCTCACGGTTAAAGCTTTTCCAAGCTGGCATCACTTTTAGGCGTTTCTAGTAAGTCTTTTTCCTTGTGTTGATACGTACGAATGTTGCGTGCTCGATAGAAAAAATGTTTACTTCCTGTTCTCTGCGAGACCTGGTAATCGTATGATTCGCCAAAAGGAAAATAACGTTTGAACATTTACGCGCGACGATTACTTGATTAGCGCGAGATTACTCTAATCCGGCGTGGTGGTGCCGTCGTTGATTAACGCCCTTTCGATGAAAGCGATTAATGTTCTATGGAAACAGGAACGAAATAATTTCTGTCCAGACACAAAAGGAAGCGTATGAAAAACATTTAATTCCGCCGGGTTTTATACCCAGGTATCGCGTCGCGTTTTCGTTCTCCCCGTTCGGCCTTCTCTCTTTTCCCCGTTTCATTTCTCTCTTTCCTCCATCGACGATCAATACGCCGTGTAAGCGAAGTCGGCCCGTAAATGTAATTGTTGTTCGATTTCTTGCGTCTTAATTGCCCCGACGCTTAACGACATAATTACCGAATAAAAACGCTCGCTCGCGCTCTGCCTTTTTTCCGCCCCCCTCCTCCCGTCCACCGCGTCCCTCCCCCTGCCATCTTCGTTTAATTGCCGGCGGTACCTTGGCGCGCATTCCGCTGGACGTCGCCGGAGCAGAAGAAAGGTCAGTGGAATCGCGGCTGCCTCGGCGACTGGCCGGCAGGCGGCGCTGCGTCCCGGGTACGCGCGACGCTTGCGGCGGCCGTCGACAGTTGGCAGCACTGCCAAGGTGATTCCTGCTCGCGCACTACACCGCCGGCTCTTGCGTGAAAGGACGCAATAGTTACGCAACACGCCGCTCTGCACTCGTTTGCTTTTCCCAATCACATACAATTTCGCAACTTTTTTCGCACACACGCGCGATACTTGAATATTCCGGCCGTTTCGTTTGTAACTCGTTTGCAAATTTATTTGTGTGACTTACATCACGTTCGGCACGACCGGTACCGATGACTCGGGCAATAACCCACCCACCTTTGTACGAACCTGCCGATTATCGGGCATAAAGAACGAGCATTTACGCTACACACGTGATATCTGTGTACCCGCAATAAAATCGATGAAACCGACAAACAAGCACTGTCAACGCGAAATAAGATCGCCGTGAAACGTGTTAATTATGTTACGTGACTTTTTGGTATTGCCGGTGAAAAGGGGACTTTGGGTTCCACGGAAAAAAGCCGATATATATCACTGATCCGCTCACGGCCGCGAACGTGTTTCAGCGATATTTGATGTTCCGATTTGGAATATTGATCGGGGCAATTAGCGGCGAGTGCAAAAGTCGATAAGTGATTACACGCGGCGGTATCAACGCGCGAGCGTGGCGGGGACGTGCGAAGGGGGGGAGAGTCACAGTTAATATAACATAATCGAGTTTTATATATTTTCACAGGCTACAATTTGTTGCAAAGTCCCTGCAACGAGTGGCCTGCGTTTGCGAGCGCGTTTATGCTACCCTCTAATTCCCGCTCCGCAAACGCTGCTTGGTATCGAGTCGCGGAGCATTTGCACGCTTCCCAGATTTAATTAATTTCATTACGATTATTAATTGGCGATACGGCTGGCGCTGGAAGGACGAATGTAACTGCCGAACGAACGATAACGCGCGTCGTAGTAAATTTTCACACTGAATAAATTGTCGCGGTAAAGGCTGCATTTTCGTTTATGAAAAGCATTTGTAAAATTGAGATCGTTCGATTTGTTCCAAATTTGCAATACGAATGGAAAATGGTAAAAAAGAACTCATTCAATACTCGGATCTAGTTTGACAGTCATTTGTTATAAATTTCAACGAATGTATAATTATATTCTGATCGCGTGAACCACCGTACTTTACCCCCACCCACCTTTTTTTTATACACGATCCAAATCATCTGCGGGTCAGTCGACTTCTCGACTGGGCGCCATATTTTATCATCGTTTAGTCCCGGACCTGGCGCAACATTTTAAATCTTTCCTATCTCGCTGCCCGCCGTGTTTAACACATAGTGAGCACGCTAACAACACGCGCGTGCATGTCGCACGAAACGCCGCGAAAGATGAACGACTCGGCGACAAGCGACAAAAGCGGAATTGAAGCAACACTCGTTTCTTTAACATTACCCACGGCTTCGCGACTCTTTAACGATGTCCATCCACGAATTCGTGTATGAACGTATTGCTGGTACGTATTCGTTGTTCCGCCTCCAACTTACGTGACGGAAAAAAGTTGGCGACTGTTATCGCGATGTCTTTCGTATAGAATCGCGACATTGAAAATTGTAACCGTCAGTATCTTTCTTTTCCCGTGATCCGTTTGAGAATGTACTTGTTAGCGGTTGTCAATGTAAAAAAGTTTATCACGTTCCTTATGGATATTTGTAGTTAACAAATTTCCACAATTCCGACCGTAATCTGACCGTAATATTTCCATTTTGCTAACGAAACGAATTTATGTCGCGTGTCAAAGGGTTTTGGAGAAACCGCAAACACTCAAATGCAGCTTTTCAACTATTGTTGTTTTCGAAACTGCGGAATTAGTTAAACAGTAATTACAGCTGCGAAGACTGTAACATTCACCATTTTCATTATCTCGCTCACAAACTCGAAACAATAGTCATTTAACAATCCGCAATTAACATCATAATTAATAAATGCTATAATTACCCTGCAAATGAAAGTAAATTTCATTACGCGGGCGGATTCATTTACGATACAAATTTAGATGAACATTTTATATTGCGATTGTTTAAACGGCGGTAAAACTGACGGAACAGTTGAAAATGCAACTTTTGCTCTTTGTCCGCGCGAAATAATGGGAAACATGTAAAGTAATAAAATGGCATGAGATACGAGGAAGGACAATTTGGAGAATGTGACTCTGGGGTTACAAAGGATCACGGGTGGTGGGCATATTGCCAAAAAGAGAGGGAGCCAGTTTCGCAGCACGGCTATTCCATATTGTAAGGGTAAGGTTGGGTCGAGGCCTGTAGCCTACGATTCAGCATTGTAGCGCTAATTAAACCACGCGATGCGCGTGTCACGAATCACGACACGGTGACGTCACTTTCGCGATTCGTGTTCGCTTCTGGTGCGCCTCGTCCGCCGGCTGCATTTCGCCGCCGACTTTTGTCCGCGTAAGCGGCGAGCCATCGTTAGGCACTTCTTTCCCGACAATGGCGGAAAACGAGTTACGCAGGAGGATCGTTAAACGCGGGCTGTGTAACGCGACACCGTTTTGATCCGTCGTCGATCACGACCCGGTATTCAGCTTTTTTCCACGCTCTATGAAAAACACGGCTCGTTAATCCGCTATTGTTTCCCGTCGAAATAGACGGTCAGCGATAAACGCGATATTGATTAGGCGCGTTTATTCGTTCGGCCACGGCAAATTATTCGTAATTGCGTTTTTGCCGTTTTTGCGATTTCCATCTCACGCTTTTCAAAGGACTCGTCCGGTTTTGCATTTTTCCCTCTATAGCTTCTCCCCGTCCCTGATTTTCCACGTCGAATTTGCATGTGCGCGAACCGCGGTGTTTTGCGCGACTAGACGCGTTCTCCGGCAGGAAGGCTCGCGTTCGCACTTGTGGCGTCGGGAGCGGTGGGACGAGAATCCGAAGACGCGGCCGCTTTCGCGTGATCTTATCTATTGTGACTTCAACACTTCCGTTCCATGTTCGGGAGCACCTGTGCCGAGCAAATATTTCCGACCCTTCTCGAGCCTCAGCTGTTTCCTGTTTTCTCTGCGAATAAGACGAAGAAAGATTCTTTGTTCATTAAGAGGCGAGTGTTGCTAATCGGCTTCATTTATTACACATATTTTCGCATCTGCGCCACGTTATCGCCGACGATGGGGCTTGCACGACCGCGGTAAAAGCGAGAGCGAAATACACCGCCGGGAAAAACTCAGTCGAATATGAATTCGGTGCACCCCGGATCGCTGTGATTGATGTACGCGAGGAATAGAAATACCGTTGATTGTCAAGCGATTATGCGCTATCGAATAAAATTCTATGGCGCTCGATTGAGAGCGTGAAAAACTAGATTAAAGACGAATCGAACACGCCTTCTCTGTAGCAGAATGAAAAGGAGACTTTTCGGTTTAACAACGCGGCGTTTAATGATTGTCGTTTTTTATTCATTTCGCATTTTACATGCCGATACGCCTCGTTCCTCTTTGTTAACGAGCAAAATTCAATTCTAAGACAGGCAAAGGCAGATATGTGTCCGTAATTGTAACGCACATTATCCCCGCAAATATTTTTACCGACAATTATTTACTCGAAAATTCTATCAAAATTTTTTTTCCAACAAAAAAATGGACGAAAATAGTGAAAAAGAATAATCCTTAAAAATGAATGAAAGGTTCGTAGCGTAATGCAATGTAAATATTAAAATTACATGTAAGTTTAATTTTTTATATTATACATTTTCTATTCTTTGTTCGGCATAAAAACCAGAATTGCTAAAATGACGTGTCAATCGTTCAAAAGTTGCATGTTGTAAAAGAAAATTCTCATTGAGAATGGAGGCGAACGGAAAGTCGATTTTCGCCGAGATCCGCTTGCTGTACTGTCAAATGATGTATTTCTTGAAAAAGGCGCGGGTCAACAACCGAAGTTGGCGGAACGAACGAAACCTTTCATATCCGCGCGTAATAGAATCATTTTCGTGGCGATAATAGCGGCGGAAAAAGGTCGTGGCTGATTAAGTCAGGAGCATTTGTCAGGCAGTTTGAGAGTTTGACAGCATCATCCTCGTGTGATTTATAATTATGCTCTGTAAGAATGGCGAGCTCTCGTGAATATCATTCGCGGACGTAAAAATTAATGCATTATTCATGCCGGTTATTTGACTCGGCAATTAGACCAAAGTACTTGCTCATTGAATATCGTGTTCCTGTTGCTTATACAATTAATTGTTATGCCACGCTCGGTGAACCGTTCGCCCGGCTCGCAGACGTTACGGCCGGTAAAATCGTCAGCCTCGCGATCGCTTATCGGGCGTTATCAGGCGCGATTTAAATAGTAGTCGGTCGGAAGATTGATCCGATATCGACGGAGCCTCATCTATTTCCTAGCTCATAAATGGAGTTCTCAGAACGCTATCCACGCTCGCATTAATTATGCAAAATGATACGCTTTTATCTTTAATTGAATTCCTGCGTAATTTATGCAGGAATCCGCGTCCTATTTTCGGCTGCCAGACTCTACAAATATTTCGTAAATAACTGGTTTTCGTTAAAAATGATCCAGAACACGACACGCGCGGATAAGATCGTTTCGCGATAATTTATTTATTGCGATAATTATCGCGCTGTAACCGCGATAAAAACGTTGTTCCCTTAATTACACACACGAACTTCATAAACGAGCTCTCGCGTTTTATTCCTCAGCGTCCGTTCGTCCGACCGTGTACGCCGGACGCTAATTAATGCCGGGTAGTAGGAAAATAATCGTGCCCGCGACTCTTTCTCGCAGTTTCGGCGCTGCGAGCCGCCGAGTCTCGTCCACGGCGAGAAGGACCGCGATCGAGATAGCGGGCCTCTTACTCGCGGATCGTTCCGCGATCACGATGCGAGTTGCGCCTTTGAACCTTCCTGACAAACAATTAATCGGCGATAATCTCGGGCCGCCGTGCGCGCCGCCTGAGCCGATAATTATTTTCGTAATAACAGCAACCTGTTCGGCGAGATCGCTAATAACGTCGAGATCGCGTTCCCGGCACAAGAATCGACTGTATCGAGGAATAATATCGACCGGCGGTCTAGCTGCCGTGATCCACGTCGCAGATCCTGGGATTAGCCGACGGAGGGAAGCGCCGCGAGACGAATAAATTAGGTGTTTGCGAGACGCGATCCTGCCCGAATTAAGGGCGCGGAGGGGTTCGAGGGGAAAGAGGGAGCAGGTGCAAACTTGGCCTGTCAGGAAGTCGCTTACAGCTCGAGGACAAAAGCCTCCCGAGGGACTCGTATGCACTCGGGAGAGCGGGGAGGGAGCAGGTTGCTCCGGATGGAGGAAGGTGGAGGATGCGCGCGGGATGAGTACAAGGGCGAACGGTGAGCCTAACTGTGAAATAACAGGGTGCCTCCGCCACCCTCGACTCGAGCATGAGAGTCTCATACGTCACTTCCTTACGGCGGGCCGGGACGACGGAGGAGCTGCGAGGCAGGTTATATTGATTTATTTATACCGAGGAAGCTACCCTGCCCTCCGATGGGGTTATTGGGAAAGTGGGAAACTCGGCCAATTGAATATCTCCACACCCACCTCCCCCTTCGCTTCACGGGCATTCATTCAACTTCGCCAATTATTTCACCCGGTCTTCGTTCATGTTTAATTTCGCCATTTTGTTACGCCGGACGCGCGTTCGCACGTCTCGAAGGACGTCGCCGTTTTATCAAACGAGGAGCAATCGCCGTCACGCCGGAAATGGCGAGAGTCTTCAACCGCGATAACGACGCGGCGCGATAATTAAATTGTATTTCTCGCATTTATCCGCTCGATCGGAACGGCAGAGTACAGCGGTCGGTAGGCGTAGGAGGCTCGTGCCGCGTGTCCATCGAGTAACGATTCAATTTATAACCGTCAAAACGGCCGCTGTAAAAAATCAAGCACCGTCTCTGGATCCTGGTCCACGTCGACAACGTGACGTAGCCATCGAGTTGCGGGCGAAGGCTGCAGCCGGCGGACTCGCCACCGTCATCCTTCTCCGCCTTCGTCATCCTCCTCCTCCTCCTCCTCCTCCTTCCCCCTTTCCCCTCGGAGAACGTTACATGACTCTTTCAACCGGCATGACTGTCCCAAACACGCAAACTCGTCCCAAGTTAACCCTCGGCCAAGCCACACGGTCTCCGCTGCCCGCCAGAGATGTCTCACTCGGCCTCGCGCCACGATACACATCTGGAATTAAGAACGATTGTTTATACATGAGCGCGTCACGTATCCGTAATTAATCCGCGATTAATCTTTCAATTAATTAGCGGTACACCGCGACACGGTTATAGCGAAGCGATCGCGCTCGATCGCCGATAGCGGGATTTATGATGGTGCTCGTCGGGTAATTTGTTCCTGGCCGGGAGACAAAGATTGGTGATATTGTGTCAGAAGCTCGGCACCGCCGCGATGAATAAAAAGCGGGCTATCGTCAGTCGCGGTGTCGAGGCGGGAGGGTAGGCCGAGGGCGGGAGGAGTAGCGGTTTCAGCGCGCGACCATCCGGGAATTCCACGGTCGCCATCTCGCCAAATGACTTTTAAAACTCCCACGGTAAATCAGAGTTATAGGGTGATGTGTATGATTACAGGCTGTCTCCGAGTGGCCATAAATTTCCTACGTCCGCTCCTCCTCCGCCTGCGAGACGCGTCTTTCCACAGGTATAATACCCGCGCGGGGTACTTCCTCCGTTGATTCCCGGACAGTCGTAAATGAGGCAAACCCGCAAATGACCGGGCTTAAGCAACGCTAATCGAAGTGCAGTAAACTCTCGCACGGTTGTGTCCGTTTCTTCTCGTGGTTCCGTGCCGCGATCTTCCCGCGCGCCGGGGCACGTTTTCCCGCCGCCTCTCCGTGTGAAAGGGATTCGAAGGGAAGCAATTTTCTGCTTTTCGGGAATATAATTTTCGCCTTGGAACCGCTGTCACATTTCCCAGATAAGACTGCCGCCACCCGCGTGAAATTACTTCGCTCCGCGGCTTACCCTCCCTCGCGCCGTCTCCTCCTCCTCCTCCTCCTCCCCCACCCCTCGCTATTTTTCGCGTGCCTGGGTGAGATCTCCCTGGAAGTAAAGTGGATACCTCTCCTATTTTCGCATCGGGAAAATTGCTGTACTGCGAGCGACGTTCCTCCGATGGAGCGCCGAAGCGTGCTCTCCCGATCGTTATTACGCCGTTATTATATATCGCATTATGCGCCTCGTAAATAACCCCGCGGATACAGTAACGGCGCGGGGCACGAGCGAGGAGTCATTTCCTCGAGGATTCTCAGCGCGTGGCGACAAGGCGAATTCTAGGGCTCTCGTTCCACAAGAAAAGAAACCACCGACGAGAGCTTCGTCACGCCGACGTACACGCGTTAATTATTTTCATTCTTCGGCGCGGCGGCGCACTGTCAATACCGCACTAATACGCACACGTACGCGACTAGAGCGCGCGCGCTGACTGTCAGACACGCCGATTTCGTATAACATTTACATATCGTTATCGGGCGACAGCGGCGGAGATTTTACAGCGATTTCACGTCAGGCCGGACGAACGCGCGACGCTTACTGATTCCCGCGAGCGTTTAACGCACGCCTCTCCGCACTTCTGTACTAATTAACATAATTGCGCGATTATGAACCATCGGGCGCGTGATGGCGACGCGTATAAGGGCACGGGATTGCGCATGTTGCAAAAAGTACGAAAAGGCAGGCGGGAAAAGAAAATGACACGTAACACGCGTGTGTCACGCGATCTTATCTCGCTCCTTCTTTTTCGCTCCCTCTTTCTCTCTCGCGTACGATTTCGCCGACGATAATTATGAACTTTGCTCGCTTTGCTCTTCTCACTTTGTTGTTTGGTCGCGTTTACTTTTGCTCGTTACGACCACTTTTGCCAATCTCGTCGAAGCAATTAGCCTTTTTTAAAACGCGCCCGAGTAGAATGTTCACGTCGAATGCGGAATATAAAGTTGGTTTATGCTAATATCGGGATTGCAATAACACGGCAGTTCGCTGTTGTAAAAGGTGTATGGAAGTTATTCCTAAATTTGTATCGGGTAAAAATCGTCGTAGCACGGCCGTTGCGACGAGGCGAAGCGGGCATAATAATAATCGGCTGAAATAAGAATCGCGCGAGCAAGGCAACAAGTATTATTATCGTTATTCCGGCGACTGTTGCGGCTATGCAGGCGCATTTTGTTTCGCGTCAACTTTACAGAGGTAAACAGTGAAAAGTAATTGGAGGAGTGAAATTGAAATTGTAATAATTAACGGGTGTGACAAGTCGTTCTGATCAGAAAAATTGATTTCAAATTGTTACTTCCCACTTGTCATTTTATTACTCGGACAATCTTATCTTTCATTGAGGAATTTCAAACGGAAGTTCGTTTGCACAAACAAAGAAAGAAACAAATTGTTGAATTATTATTAAAATTATTAAAATTGAAATTATTCAGAGACTGTTTGAAAAAAAAAAGTATCCCGAAGGATCGCAGTTTGAATCTGATTTATAAATATGTATTAAACGAATGCAAATAATGCAATCAACAAGTGTCATAATTCAATTGCACAGTTGCTAATTAATGCTACGTATTTACATGGCATTATTAAAGAGAAATGCAACTTTATTAATCTGATTTATCCGTCCTCGGCACGCATCGCGCTTTCTTTCTTCCCTCGTCAGACTCTCCGCGAAAGAAACATGCTAATTGAAAGTCCGCGCTGAATATTAATCGATCGGATGTATATTTTATCGGGGCTATAAAGAATTTTGCGCCCGTGTTTTGGTTTACTGGGTCATACTTCAAGAGCGCGGAAGAAACGGAGAAAGCGCTTTATAACTCCGTTATAGAATTTTAAGAGCGTTGGAACTGGCGCAACTCTCGTACGTACATTCATGAGAATTTGATTTATTGGCTTGCACCTTTACGATCGACCCACACCTTGGCGCCCGATCCAATCCGTTACCAGTTGCGCGCACCGATAACGTTTGCGCGCCGCATTTGCGGTCAGTTTAATCGTGGATCACCGGCTTGTTAAGAAGACGTCGCGGCATTTTATTCGCCTCTGGAAAGCTCCTCGTTTCGCGTGTCTACGCAACGACGCGAGCTCGCCTTTTATCAGGAAAGTCTCTGCCGATAACAGACCTATGAAATACGTTCGCGGCTGCGGAAAAGTACGTTTTACATTTACTTATCGCGAAACCGCGATACGACGGAAATCGATACTTGCCGAGGTGCGAACATTTGTGTTAATCAGGTGCTGTTAATTATGTTAATAATCAGGTGTGCATTGGAATTGCGTCGTCGACGAAGACTAGTCACGCAGAGGTAATGAGAACGTTTCTTTTTCTATTGTTGCAGGAAAATGGTGTCCTCGTAGAGAGTGGAGTTCGCCGCCGGACGCGCAGCGAGCGGCAAGCGACGCGGCGCGTCGTGGCGTCCTTTACTCCTCCGTCTTTCTCGGCAGTCCTGGTAAGTGAATATCTCATATTTCCATGCAATTCCAGCGACGGCGGTCGGCCGAACCAGCGATCGCGTACGGCATCTGGGTCACGCGTGTGTCGTGGGTGGAGCGACGCGTTTACGTTTCAAACAAGTTTTAATCGCGCCCCGGACATTCGCCGTGCCGGATAAATATTGATATCGAGTGACGCGCCAGCCAATCGGATTTCGTCCCTGCGCGTATTTGGGTGTACACGACCCTTCCTTTGCCTCATTATCGCGTACACCCGAGCACTTACCGCCGCGCTATTCTTTTTAACGGCTATCGCACTTCCCGCCAATGAGAGTGATTCCCAGTATCGCGGGCCGTGTCCCGGAAGGCAGCATTTGAATTATTGCCGTGCACTTGCCGCTCACTTCATCGTTTATTGACGCGCAGGTTTTCCGTAAGGGAAGTCATTTGTAGGGGGAATCAACTGTTTCGTCTAACTTCGCTCAAAATTGGATTCCGAAATGCCGCCATTGACATCCCGCGAAGTCCCGTGCGGGGGTAATACAAAGAAACGTTCCGAAAGTATAAGTTGGGTCAAGCGTAGGAAAGAGAGGGAAACAAAGGTCGCCGGGTATTTCGTAAGAAAAGGAAGAGGTGAGAGAGAGAGAGAGAGTGAGGGAATGAGGGGGAGAGAAAAGGGAGAAAAAGGCAACGGGTTCGCGCGTGCGTGGAGAATCACGCTTCGACTGCTCGTCCCTCTTCGCCTCGCTCGTGCCTTTCCCTCTCCGCGAGACGCGCGAGGGAAGGACGGACCGCGAGAGAGGTTAGCGCGCAAGCAAGAGAGGTCTCCATGGCAACGTGGCGAGGCGGGAATGCGACGGTAACCATGGCAGCCGCGAGAGATTCTCTCGGTCCAACCTGTCTGTCTATCTTCTTTCGACCTTTCGTCCTCCTCGCGCGGATCTCTTCCTTCCGCCCACGGATCTGCCAACTTCTTTCTCTTCTTTCGGCCTCCCCGCCGCCGCCGCCTCTTCCCTCTCGCTCTCGCGCGTGCAAGATCCGGAGGAGGCGTGCAAGACGGAGCGGAGAATGGAAGAGGAGAGGAGTATCGCGGCGCGGTCTCGCAGCCGGGTCTCGAGACGGATCGGCGTCTCTGAACGGTCACGAACCATGAAAATCGACTGCGCCGGACAATTCTTGTATTTGCGCTTTTCACCCACATTTTTGGTACTTGCTTCATCCTCGTGTGCTCCTTCGTCTGCGCGCCTTTTCCCCGTCCGCGCCGATTTCTTTCCCTTGCGACCATTTTCTTCCTAACAACCATCTTCGTCAGCGGTAGACCTCATCGACCAACGGCCGTTACAATTAAATATATCGCGATGTGGGTTTTACGCGTGGCTTTCTCCTTTGCGATTTCGACAATAATGGTGAACTTGACTCGTTCAAAAATCGTGCCGAATCATCGGCACGGATTAGCTAACTGTTTATAGCCTTTTAACGAACTTCGTAACCGTCTCGCGCGTAACAACGAATGCAACGCTGTATCGTTAAAATATACATTAACGACGTTTGCCGAATTTGGTTCTTGCCGTCAGTGCGATTAACTCTGCCGGTTATTACATTTTTTACCCATAATGAGAAGACGTTTTTATTTACATTTGATCGCTTGTAAATGTCAAAGGCGGTGAGCATTTTAGCTTAAAGCGATGCTAATTACGTTTAACCGTCTCTTATCGTCATAATTTATCGTATTAAATACAGCAGCGATGGATATTAAGATACATTTAGAAGTGCGTTGCACGTAAACTAAAATATTACATTTTGCATTCGAAAAAAGAAAATGTTACCCTGTTAATTCGTTATCGCATGTGTTGCACGTGTAACGAACGATCTCGGTAGTTTATAACACGTGCCAATTCCATCTTATTCCATAAAATGGCCAGGTTCCAGTCTATCACGTATATTAATCTGGAATTGCCAAGATGGAGTCTTTCTGGCTCTATCTGAAATGACCAAACCGAATGGCCGGTACAAAATCTGTATCGATCCAATACGGAAAAGAGGTTGACTAAGATTCATTCCAGGTCCTACATCCGACGGAGGAATTCTCCGGATTCGGTTTTTCGGAGCCCCACACCCGCGCGCCAGCGGCCCACCATTTTCTCCAGCCGTGCGCGACCCCACGAGCCCGTCGGCGGCGTCAGACACCGCGCTGCTGCGGCAGGGCTCCCTTTTCCGTGGCGTAATGTAAGGGTTGCGCTCTCGTAGCGTTTGCGTCAGGGGTGAGAGAGTTTAAAACCCCTCGGGGCTTGAGGTCCGGGCCGGTTAGATTTATCGGATGTTTTGGTTGGCGGCCATTGTTAGCCGCGCACTTCTCCGCTCTCGTTCCCTCGATTCTCTTCCTCGATATCGCGGGAAAAGATGTACTCAGGAATTGATTGTAGAATGCGTTATACACACTTGATCGTGAACTACTTCGGACGGGATTTTGCCCGGAATGATTCCGGCTGCGAAAGTTACAGATAATCCAATCACCCAATCTTGATAACGTTACAGTAGTGAAGTATACTCGTTTTGCACTTACACAGTATATATAATTTTCTTAACTTCGTCCATTCTAATACCCTTTTTTTGATACCCGTTTTTTTCTTTTTTATAACAGAGAATATATTTCTTTATGTTACAAAGTAATTCTGTAACCTCTCTTTTCCGAACTGGTTCGAATTTTGTTCGTGAGCAAAATTCTCTGAGCGAATCGTGAACGGGATTGGCCGTCGCCCTTCGCCCGCGCCGCCAGGGCAACTCTTCGGCAGTATGTGGCAGTTTGAGCGATGTTCAACCTCGCGGTTGGCGACCCTCAGCTCGACCCTCTCGATCGCACTCTCGCCACGGCAAACTTGCCTGGAGAATATACCTCGAAGGTACTTCGAGAAAGGTACTTCCCCGAAGCGACCTTTTCCTCGGCTGCTCGAAAAACTCGTCACCGCGATGAAACTTTCACTCTCTGTTTACCTTAAAAGTGCAAGAGGGCCGAGTGTTTTCTTCGGTGACGCGTGTTCCGGCAAATCTTCGAATGCCTTCCCTGGAAATCTTTCCACTCGCGCATTGTCATCGTCCTCTCCCGGCCTCTCTCATTGTATCCCAAGATGAGTAAAGTGATATCTTATTCAGCAGGTAGCTGTCGTCTCTCCTCAGTTTCCAGTATTCCTTACTATCCTAATGAACTCGAAGACCCTGACGACGTAATGGAATCCAATGTAACCTAATAGAAGACGAGATAACGAAAACATTTCGTTCATTAAGCCAACGACCCACCGAAACGTTGAATTTTCGTAATTAATTTTTTACACGCTCTTCCTAATTAATCAAAGCACCGTCCTGACAGCATCGTCGACCATTTCAATTAAGATTTGTACGTGGCGGAAATTGAAAAAAAAAACAGCTGCCGAATTGTTTAACGGGGAAGTAGTTTCACTTCGAATGCAAAATCAGCTTCTGTAGCACGCGATAATGGACTTTGATAAAAGCTTGCCATTTGGAAATCAACTTCGAATGAACGTTACATTTAATCTAACTTGGAACTGTTAATCTGTCGTAAAAACGTCATTTGATCATGAAGAATCGATGTTTCCGCGCTCGTCCTTTTTCGCCCGATACAAAGTGCAACGAGCCGCAGAAATGTTGATAAAACTTTGCATTTTGATACCCGAAGGAACATGATTAATGACCGAAGGCGAAATAAAGTCTCTGACTTTTTTCCCATTAATCAGTTGAATCATCTTCGAGGCCTCGTCGCAAATAGGGCTGCTTAATCCGACTTCGATTCGATTCGAGAAACCGGCGATTGGAGTGGAGCAAAAGGAAGGCGTCGCGATTCGTGGAATTTATGAAAAATAATTGAGGCGAGAAAGAAGAGAACGAGCATTTTTCGAAGCCACACACATCTCAAGACCACCTCGTGTTCTTCGATTAGCAGGAGATCGACCCAACCGCGACCTCTACTCTCTCTCTCTTTTTTTTCTGACTCGCTCTCCTCTCTTTCTTCTCTCCTTATCCGTTCAACGTTAACCCACGGATAGACACACACACTCGCACACACGTGCACACACACTCTCCCCGTGCTCCATCTTGCGGCACTGATTGGACGATCCATCACCGGAGCCTCTTCTCTTTTACGCGTCTCTTTTCTCTCTTTTCCTTTTCTCTCTTTCTCTCTCTCTCTCTCTCTATCTCTCAGCCCATCTCCCTCCCTCTCTCTTTCGTTTTCCTCTGCCGACCTCGGTCTTTCGTCCACTTCTTTCTGGAGGACTGGACACGCACGGGACGCTCTGATCTCACGCGTGTACTCATGCATAAATCGCGTCACGCGCATTAAACCGGCGATTCGCGGTCGCAAATGCTAAAGATGCATTTATACGGGCAGAAACTTGTACCGAGGCAAAAAAAAAGAAAGGGGACACTCGGCATCGGTGATGTACGCGACGGCAGCGATTTACACCTTACCGCGAAGGTAAGCGATGAGCCCGTGGTAGACACGACGATCGGTAATCGTGGAAATCGCGGAAGAGTGTGGCGAGTCAGGGCCGGAAGTTAGCTCGTCATAGGGCGCCTCGCCAAAGGCGCTGCGCCGCTGAAATAAAACATCGCCGCGCGAGTGGCACACGGTCCAGGCGCATTCATTAGTTCCTTATTCAAAGGCTGGCGCACAGTTCCGGAGTTGCGCGAGGCACAAAGCACAAAGCTCCGTCGCGGAACAATGAAAGCCGCAGATTTCATGAAGCCCGTGAGCCCGAAGCGCGAGATAGACACAATGCTTTGGCATAACGCGGCGCGGCCTAGCGTGTGCCGGCTTGTGCTCCGTCTCGCTTCCATCCCGCTTCCATCCAGCCGCCCACCTCTCGCCACACATTCATACGTACTGAATATATTAATGCGACAAAGATATGCGCGCGCCCGCGAAGCTTCTGCCTCTCCTCCCCCGCTCTCCTCTTTCCTTCGCCTCCCTCCCCCCTTCGCAATCAACCGCCCGTCTTTCATTCACCGGGATCGCGGGCGTCGATCGTCGCGCCATCGCCGCCGATCGCCGCGAATATTCCGCGCGCCGGACGAACCCGAATAAAGCGACTTTTGTCCGGATAAAGAGCGCCTGTGCCCGCGTCCATGTGCGACGCTAATATTAAACAGGCAGCAGCCGTGACGCTGCATCTGCGAGCATTCGGGATCTACGGAATTTGAATTCCCTGCTCGTTCTTTTTCACTTTGAAAAATGTATTGTTGAGGCGGTCGTATTTTACGCGCACCGCCGTCTGGATATTACGCCCGCGCGCTTGTTTTATGTCACGGCCTGTGCGCGACGTCGCGCCGACTGTCGAGAGTTAATTAGGTTTTTATAAGAAGTTGGCTGACCGACGTTACGCCGCGATGACGTCGATTTTTCGCCCGCCTTGGAGACCGATGTACAAATTGGGGTCTACAAGGCAAGGTCTTCTCGCCGAGAAAAAAGTATTCGTCACATTCGAAGGAATTTGTGACAAGCCGATCACTTCGTTTGTCACTGGCGCAGCTGCGAGTCTCGTTCTTCCATATAACGAATTTCGATATACAAAGACGGAACGCGTTAAAAACGTAAGGCATAAATGTGCAACATTCTGAAATTCTCATCTTCGTCCGGAACCACGTCGATCAAGCGCTCGGTGCAATATGTCAGCAGGGATGGTGAAAATGCTTCTGTCGCGACGTCGCGCCGAACCCCCGATCCCTCGTACGTGTATTTCTTTCCGCTTTTCTGTTACGCGTAAAACAATCCCCCGGCGGGGTCGCGGTGGGTGCGCCTCGCAAAGGCCACGCTGAAAGAATGGCTTAAGGCCGCGGCCGTATATTATTCCGCGTGGCACACGCTCGCGCAAATGCGAGCACGCACACACATACATCGGCCTTGGCGCGAACACAGAGTCGGCTTACGCAGGAGACGACGCAATCGGGCGATATTTTTCGCGATATGAAATTCACGCTGGTATAGTCCGTCATACGGGGATGAGCAGCGAGGAGCAGCTGCGCCTAACGGGCTGCCGTGGATGTAACGGCCACTGCGGGATGCGAGAGCGCGATAACGATTTTTCAAAGCGGCGGAAACTGCGAGCGCCGCGCAAGACAACTGCACGCCGCGAGTTCCCAAGCCGCTGTTCACCTCGCCACTGCAACTCGCGTTGCCTCTGTTAATTTCGCCTTGTCTCTAGAAATTTCGCTTTGCTTTTGAAATCCTCGCGTTGCCGTCAAACTTCTCGCGTTTCCAAATTTGCATTCATTTTCGCATTTGCTTTGTCTGCTTTTCTCCAGAGACGAATCACAAAAAAAGTATTACCCTTCTCTCTCTCTCCCTCTCTCTCTTACCGTTGCTTTTCTCGCGTCCAGCCTCGCGTGCCAATAAGTCAATCGATCCTGCCTTTCGACGCTGCATTGTACGCCGTGTACCTATGTGAAAGTTCATGACGAGCTCTAACGAGAAACAATGGCTTTTCATGTATGCTGCGTGCACGAAATTCCCGGGCTTTTTCCGATTTTATGGGACACATTGTTACACGGAATCGTCGCTCGCTCCCCCGCCCCCTGGCGCACATGCGCGTACGCATTGTGCAAGATTCGAAGCTCGTGTATAAATCGCGGCTTTCGGATCCGAGCCTCCTCTTCTTTCACTTACGGATAACGTTTTATCATTTATTATGCACTGCGTTGTTTTATCCGATTTTACGTCGGCTCGGGAGAGGTGTCCTCTGCATTTAACCCTGCGCTAACAATAAGCTATAAAGATTTCGATAATTAACTGTCACTTAAAGCATTAAACTGTAAACATTATATAACTGTAAATTAGGTTTGCATAACTGAAATATTATTGCAAATAATTGATTTGGCGTTCGCTGTCGTGAAAAGACATTCCTTCAAATACGCCATATCGTACATTTGGTTTATCTATGAAAGATATAGCTCGAATTCACGACCTGTTTACATTCGTTGCACAGATAGAAAGTTTATTTCAAAAAAGTGCTATGGTCAATTGGCAATAGAGAGATGTGCTCGATAACGCATTTCCAGCAGTTACACAAACTTTTTCCGTCATAGTTAACAAAGGCCTGTAATGAGTAGTTGCATTCGGATATAAATTCATGTCATACGTGATGACAAAGATTGATATATTTGATGACGG
The DNA here is from genome assembly GCA_022817245.1 of Nixonia krombeini. Lineage (NCBI taxonomy): Eukaryota > Metazoa > Arthropoda > Insecta > Hymenoptera > Scelionidae > Nixonia > Nixonia krombeini. The sequence continues at coordinate 21,472 of JABFPT010000076.1, read as the reverse complement.
TTTCTTAATCGTGTACGTTCTGAATATAATATTAAAGAGAGAGTGATAAAAAATCAAAACAACTTTCTCTACGCCATCACATTCGCATCTTATATTCGGTTTTGAAAGTAGCGTACAATCAGTTAGAGAAACATGTAACAAAAGAATAATACACTAGTGTGGTCAAATGCTTAATGCTGTAAAGCTTAAACGCAGACTGCGATTGACGTGTATAAGCCGATCCTCGCGATCTTTTGTCCGCGTCTAGTTTTTCGCGTGCTCGTAATAGCCGGCGTTTCGGAAATTGTGTCCCGACGGTCAGATGAAAGTTTCGGGGCAAGGCGGTCGTCGGCGGCTGGTGAAAGAAACCGCACGTGCGTGGTCCGCGCTCATCACGCCGGGGTTGTTCCGCCGCGCGTAAAAAGCCGCACACAGAGGCAGGGCACGAGTAAGGTGTGCGCACACACGCGTACGTAGACGACGGCGGCATACGCGGGCCACTCTCTTCATTTCCAGGCTGTCACGAGCAGAAGAAGATTCGGGCTGCGTTTGACAGCTGCACGGTCTGGGTCGACTGCCAGGACAAGAGAGAGAAAGACGAGGAGCGTGACCGCGTGGCGGCGAGAGAGAAGGACGGACGGGGAAAAAGGGATGATGGCTGCGAATTCCGGTTACGAGGAGAGAGGGTGCGTTTATGTGACGATGTGACCCCCCGCGTTCGCCGAATCCAGAGGAACACCCATCCTCCAGCCTCCTCTCTAGCCTGTCCGTAGATCACCCTCGCTTTTTCTCAATACCCCGGCGTTCGTAAACGCAACCAGCGGGTGGTCGAACCCTTCGCACATACCACATTTTAATTATTCCGTTCATTCTTTCTCCTCGCTGGGTCCCGCGTTTTAGAATGGAACCGTTTTTTGCCGATTTTTTATACACGTTCGTAGCGATCGGAGAAAAGAAAAGAAAGTCGCCAATGGGAAGAAATGATAGAAACGTTGATGAAAAAGCGAGTACGGTGTTACGGTTACTTCGCTCTGAGTCAAAGCTGGATGTAATGAACCGGTCATTTCGACGTCGCCATTTTACACATCCACGATTCTTCGTTCATCAGCGATATCTTTTCCGTGACTCGACAAGGTCTATTAAACGTTCCGCGCATCTTGTTATTACGCCGTTACATTCGGCTCGACACGTACGCAGATCTCGGCCACGTCTGCTCCGTTTTTACCCCACCCCGGTCCCTTCCTTCTTATTCGTCTGTCAGACACGCTGTTACAGATCGTTACGACCTACGAGAGTTTGAGCAAATCGCGGAGTTCGACCTCGCCGAGATACATCCTCGTTTCTCATTTCCAGGCCCACGCACCGTAATTTTGCCTTCGGAACGAAAACCGCGTCTTATTTCTCCTTTCCCTACACCCTCTCCCTCCGCCGACCTTCCTCTCGCGACGGATTTGCATGTGGCATGTTCCTCCTCGTTTCTCGAAACCAGCGTTTGATCCGCGATAATTTTTATTATTATCGTTGAAGAGCCGGGCGTCGTCGTAATTGAGACGTCGCCCGTTCGCTCCTTTTTTTCTCGCCTTCTTTCTACCACTGACAGAGCGGGATCGCGAGTCCGGTCGCAGCGGCGGACACAAATTATTATTCCGGGCCTCCGGGTCCCCTTATCTCTCGGGCGGCTTGTTTCTCACCCCGCCTATTAGTTCCTGTGTCCAGAGAATCTATACCAGTTGGCGCGTCCTCCCGCCAGCATCGGCCACGTGAAATACTGCGACTCGATTTCAACACCTTCGCGCTCGTTAATTAGTAGCCGGTCGCATGGCAGCGCGTTCGCTCCTCGCCTCCTTTTCCCATCGCCCCGCGCTTAATTACATTCACGACAAGCGGGGAAGAATGCGGCGGAAAGATGTCGGCATGCTCGGACTTATATGCCGCCGAGTCGTTATCCCGCGCACGGCGACGCTAACAATGCCGATGACATGTCAAAGCAGTGATTACGCGGTGGCGGATCAATGGGGAAGCTATAATTGTCGGCGGGGCCCGAGGGGCGGGGGAAGAAGGGCTACCAAGAGAGGGTGGTTGAGAAGTCCAAGCACTCGAGATTCGTGGAGGGTAGATCGAGGGTGCTCGCCTCGAGAGCCGACAACAGATTGCCGGGAGTGCAAAAACAATGCGGGATCCGGAGAATGCAGCGCTCACGCAACGCCCGCTGCAGGGCACTTAGGACCCCTCGAGAACGCGTCTGCGCCACGGCCGTCCTCGACTCGTCCGTTGCACGACGATGATCTTGACACCGAGACGCCGCGGTCCGACGTCATCCCAACCCCGCACCCGCAAGCGTTCGCCCCTTTATCCGAGGTCCGGCCCGATCGGCCCCGATCACATCCAACGATCGATCGATGGGAGGCGTCCTTACGCCATTCGATGGTCGGGATTACGTTGTTGCCGATGCGACGGACTATTCCGGACGAGTCGACAGAACTGTTTTCACGAGGAAGAGACGGTCACTCGGCGCGGGTCGATAGATAGATTTTAACGCGGCGAAAATAGAACGCGCACGAAACGGAGGCGAAGAAAAAGAGGGCCATCCGGATGATCCGGGGAAATAAGAAGACGGAACGGGAGCAGACAAAACAGCGGCAGCTGCGTCGACGGCCTGCCCTGCTATATTCTACGCCGCGGCGTCGTCAAGCTCGTCTCCGCATTTTTTTCTTCCCGTCGGCTTTTTTCCCTCCCGGAGAGGGCCCCGATATACGTGTTCACACATTCTTCCCGCCGGCCCCCCGCGTCCGCGCGCCCTCTCCTCACCCCTCCGTCTCCTACTTTGCTTCTGTCCCCGCGATGGTGACGTGTCGAACACACGGTCCCGTGTCCGCAGACATTGTTGGGGATACGCGGAGCGTCGCGATGAAAGAATGAGAGAACTCCGCGCTGAGATGCGCGACGAGCGTCATTAATCAGTGCCCCGCAAACTCGCGGTTTCGTCATCATTTTATTTTCAGTTTTAACGCCGCGACTCGGGAAGAAAAACGCGGTCGCGTTGACAGAACTGCTGCGATTAGGCGACGAGTAGATGATTCTTGTTATAAACGCCAGACACGAAGCTTTTGTCACAGTCGCAACACGCCACTGTTGCTATCGCAGTTGAGGATCTAATGAATAAAATTATGCTTCGTTTCTACACGGAGATATTTTTGCACGTATATTCCCATACAAAAAAGTCTGAAAATGTTATGGCCTGTTTCATCATTCGAAGAATTGCTTCGCATCGATTAAACGATTCCAAGTGACGCGGACGAAAATAAAGCAAAGTGTAAGTTGGCTTGTGAGCGCGCGCGCGCCGCGTCATTGTCGTTAGTACGAGATGGTTTCCCCGGATGGAAAAAAACGTCACATCGTACGTCTGGTGGTCGGAGCGGAAGGTAACAGCGTTATCGTGGTAGTCGCGCATCGCGGGCCGGGATACCTACATGCAAAGGAATGCAGGGGGTCGCAATGCTTCCCTGCTGCTGCGAGGTCAAGAGGGGACCGATGTTATCGGCGATTGATGGTTTTGCAAAAAAAGGACTCATCAATCCGGCCGATCGGGATGAAGTCGTCCGCAATTACGCGACGGAAAAAGCCTCCTAATTAACGTCACCTTGCTCAGTAGATTTATGAAACTTCGTCCGCGCTCCGGGTTTTTACGCGCGAACTGATAAAGTCGATCGATGATTCTTGCGAATCGGATTTATTTCACTGCCGTTTGATTATTCAATTGAAAGCGAGCGTTTCTTCGGTCTATTAATCGCAACGGCGAACGTGCACGGGTTACATTTCCTTTGATGCGAGAGCGCGCGAGATTATTGCACGGTCTATAACGCTCGGTACATTTTTTCCTTCCAATGATGGCGAATTAATGCAGAGCGCGGCACTAGGGCGGCAGATGCGACGCGGCGCGTGGACAAGATGATGCCCTCGTAAATCACTGGTGCTTAGATTACGCCATATTAGTGTCAGTTTTACGATGCACTTAGCACCAGATACGTCGAACTCGTAGTCTCGAGAGCTCTGGTGAAAAATGCACCAGCGATCCTCGCGTAATTAGAAACACTGCTCGGTTAACAACGCTGCGAAATATAATTTCTTTATAATTTTTTGCTTGGAATAGCAAAAAACAAATCCGCTTTCATCGTCGACGGTCTCGCCTTCTTCTTTTTTTTTTAAGTAAAACATGAATCATTTTGGAAAGAAACTTTTTCGTTTTTCCACCGTTTACATTGCTGGATGTCAAAAGAAACACGAAAGGTGAAATCGGGTGAGCCGTCGCCGTCTTAGAAGTCATCCGATGAACGCGTAGGACATGTTATAATGCATGCGTGGCGGAGCGCGCCTGTCACGATAGCGTCATCGAGTATGTAAATGCGACGAGCGCCTGTGGTAATAAATTTCGTAAATTTCTTTGCCCGTCGAGTAGCTTGCGTCTTATACACGCTCGAGGACGAATCCCGTCGAGTCGCTCGTACAAAACCATAGTTCTCCTATTTGCGATTTTCTTCATCCGGGGAAATGCGCAGAAACGGTAAAACGTCGAGACGAGCGAGAGGAGGTTTTTCAGGGCTGACAATCGGCGCTGGCAAAGAAGACACTTCTTTTCATGCCGCTCCGTCCTTCTTCCCTTGCGCCGAGTCAGCGCAGTGATCGCAGACAGATAGAAACGCAAGCCGTATCCCTGCGATCCGCCGACAAACGGCCGCTACAACGGAGTCAAGCGTTCGCCTAATCGGTGCCGGCCCCGATTATTATCTTCGTTTAAGCAGATGTGGAACGCTCTTGGCGGCGCATAAGAGGCATATCGAGCGCCAAATATGGCGGCCCATCTCATTGGCCACAGTCGATGGGCTGGCGGTAGGTAGGTTGGTATTGACGTACAGGACTGCCAACATCCGCCGTTACATCAGTCCCCAGAAGAAAAAAAGACGATACGAGCCATTAGAAGGCGATCGATGCGAAAACAGGATTTTTTGTCACCGTGCGTAACCGGCAATCCAATCCAAACCAGCGTCCTCTGCTTGGGAAACGTCGACAGTATCGACAGTTGTATGATTTTTGTTCACGAAAGACAATCTTGCGATTCTTTGCGAGGAAAATCGGCACGAGAGGATAAAGAGGACGCTGGGGAGATTCCGTAGCTATCGGTGGGAGGGGGGAGGATGGACCCGATGCGATGAAGGCAGCATTCCATCAAACCAGACTTCGTCTCATATGTATGTTATGCATGTCTAACCGCTACCCGGGCCAACACGTCTCTTCCTTTCGTCTTTGCATCTCGTCGTTTGTCCGTTTGAATTTGTCGGTTGCCTCGTTGAGTGGGAATTGCGTGGCGGACAATAAGCAGCCGGCAAAATGCATTGTTTTATAAGAATTAATAAACAACGAATGTTAATGGCAAAGAGGGATTTCCTAAAAAGGAAATCTGTCTTCTATGAAAATCAAAATAATTAAAGTTCCGGATCGTTCTGCAATAGTTCTAGAGTTTCTTACTAATTTGAGAAAAAGTTCCATGAAAATTACACGAAACAACGGTTGAGGATGTTGACATCTAAGCGCATCTTCCAGAAATCTTAGGGCGCTATTCAGATTTCCAATCAGAACTGTCGTGTTTTGAAATCTTCCCAAGCTCCTCAATAGACGCATTAGGCACATGAATCATAACATGTGGGGTGATTCTTGATGTTCGTCGCGCGATCTATCTTTTGGTGTATAATTCATAGTCGAAAACCGAAGTTGATTTTTCGAAAAAAATTGACTCCTTTGTAAAAAATCCGACAAAGCAACTTCGGCTTTCAGCTTTGACTTACACACCAACAGATAGATCTCGTGACGGACATCAAGAATAACCCCCCATGTTGGCGCCTCCAATCATTAGGAGCAGAGATATTCGAGAAAAAAGTGATAAATTATGTGCTGAAGGCGTGATTTTCCGAGTGTCATAGTTTAAACGCTGTAACTTTTCTCCAATGAAAAGTTTAAAAATAAATGAAACACCATCTTAATCCGGGAATTGAGACCTATCCAACGAGCTAAAGCACGTCGATGTGAACCAATAATACGAATTTTAATTACAATTAGAGTACCACCAGTTTGTTTTATCCGCACCAATTTGCCCTCTTTTTCCTCCGATATCTCCGCTCCTAATCGTTGGAAGGGCCAACATAGGGGGTGATTCTTGATGTACACGACGAGATCTATCCAACGGTGTGTAATTCAATGCTGTATGTCGAAGTTGATTTTTCGAAAAAAATTGAAGGGGTGCCCTTTTTTTTCTTTGAAAACCTTTGGAAAAATACCGAAAAATCAATTTCGGATTTCAGCTTGGACTTATACACCAACAGATAGATCTCGACGCGTACATCAAGAATAGCGTACTCGATTCGAAGTTGAAAGTCGAATTTATTTTTCGAAAAAAAGTTCTTTTGTTTTTTTGTATAATTTTTCCATTTTTCTGATTCCATATTCTTTTGATTTTCAAAAAAACTGATGATAAATTTACAAGGATAAAAAAATAGAAGATTCCGCGGACAAGACCGTCGCTGCGCGGCACGTTGCGGAAAGCGTGTGGTGCGCAAAGTGTTGTTGGTCGGAACGGATAAGCAGGAGACGGCAGATCCGAGGCGGATAAAGTCGCGGATGATGCATCGCCGGCGATGCATCGCTGCGCAGGTTGATCGCGAAAATGATGCCTGCGAGACACGACGAATAGTTCCCCTGTAAATTGGCCGATCGGCTCGCATTCTTCGGGTCCCGGTCGATTCGGTTGACCTTGTTGGCCGGCGCGACGCCGCGCAATCTTCTTACACGCCATCAATCGCCGCGGCAAAATCGCGCGTCGCATAAAAAAGCCGAATACTTGTTCATCAGCGTAATTTTCGTCGAACTGCGTATTTCTACATTAAGTCCCATAAATCGACTTCTTCCCGCGGCAAATATTGTGTAAAATCCGTGTAAAAAGGCCTGGGAGCATATAAAGACTCGTCGTTAGAGGAGCCGCCGACATACATTACATCGTCGCCGGGTTCCTGCGGGATCGGCGAAGACAACGTCGAGGAAGTTTTTACCAGCGTCCCGGGGAAAGCGGTGTATGAAAGGATGCGAGTATCTCGGCGTCGTGCTTTTTGGACGATCCAAGTTATTTAGTGCCATCGCGCCCCTCGCCTCGGCCCGTGTAAGTGCACTGTTGGCTTTCATCCCTTTGGATGGTGAGGGGGGTTTAAGAAATCACATGATCATTCTATAATTTTCTTTAAAAAATTGTACTATAGTAAAAATTTTTAATTGAAAAAAATTTTTTCAAAATTGTACCCTACAACTGTTGAATATCAAAACGTTAACTTTTCTTTTCCCCGAATTGACTGCTTAACGAGGAGCATTCAAACGCGTAATTTCAGAGAAATAACACCAGGCTTAAAACGCATCGCGCACTGTGCCACTGCGGTCCGTCGACCACCGGACAGTGCATCGGCGTCTTCCACGAGAGAGTCGCATGTAAAAAGCAGAACCTCGTGAGAACCGCGGCCCCTCGAGAACGCGGCTTCATCGGCAACGCCAAAGCGAAGCTATTTCGAATCCCGCCTATTAGTTTCTTGCATCGACATTTGTCAAATAATATTGCACTTTTATCGATTAGCGTGTACCAAACGGCGGTCATAAATTGCTGGTGACGCGTGTTTCTTACCTGTGCAGCAGCATTGCGCTTTAATTAAAATTTATATAAATATTTAGCGGCGGAAAAGCGGCCGAACGAGATTATTTGTTCCTGTCCTTTGTGCTTTATGTATCTTTAACGAGCGCCTCGCTGTGATCGTTAATTTCGCGAAATACCTTTTTAATGCCCGCGATACCGTCTAATTGATTTAACCGATGTTATCACATGTTCCACTCGCGTTCATCCTTTTGCCCTTTTCATCATTCGAAGTTGTTCCCAACATTTCGCCCCCTCTCTCGTTTTCGCCGGAGCGCTTCCTCCTTTTTCTTGTCGGCGACGCCGACCGCACGGTCGACGCCGCGATCGAATATCAGCAACGATACCACCAGTAGGCAGGGGTGGTTGGTTTTGAGCGTGATTGCCGCGCGGCGAATTTGTCGCCACGTGTTTTATTGTACGATGAAATCGGAGGGTGCGACTTAGCGTGGGGGATGGGCCGTTGCAATAAAACGGCCTCGCGTTAAACGTGTCACTCAACGTCACATCGACGGCGTAGCCGGCGGACGCTCCGTCCGACCGTGGAATCGCAAACGCCGCGCATTGTTCGCCTGCCGCATGTTCGACTAATTGCGGCATGTAACCTCCCGGCGCGGTTGTCGCCGAAAACCGTCGATCGATTTTCCACCGATACGCCCGCAAGAAACGCGAATCAGCCTCTTGGAGGCGAAATAGCCGTGCGGCGACGGAGAACGCGGAATCGCGCGGAGGGAGGGGAAAGGCAACGCGCGACTATCCGTGGCTCATCTCTCGGCGGAGAGCAACCGAACCAAAAGCGTTATCGGACGCAGCGCCATCTGATAAATTCGCTGGGAGAATAATGACCCGGCATTAGTCATGCGGTTCGCGGCGGGATCGCGTCAGTGAGCGGAATACGCGAAAATACACGCTCCATATTTTTCCCTCCCCAATATAAATCGAATCCGAAGCGAAAAACGAGAGGCGTTCGTTCGGAGGCCGAGCCGACGCGGCGATCCGCGTTTTCGCGCTAATCAATGACGGCGATACGAAACCGATTAGTCTCCCGCGTTTGGGAATAAAACGAGCGGCGTTGACAGCCACGCTTCAATTTGCCCCCCTGATATACAATTTTAAACCGGTGCGATTAAAAAGCTATGAAAAAATGGCTCATCCGAAACGTAACGAGGCTCCGGGGTCCGGAATGAAATATGGAAGCGCGCGCGGCATATGCATCACGTAATAAACGCGCGCGCACGGATGGAACCCGGGGTAGTGTGTCTCCTACGTCGGCCGGGCTAGCGTAGCGCACGTAGCGAGCTGTCGCCAGTTTTCTGGCTCATTACTGGCCAGCAGCGCCCATTTCTCTCGTGCTGGGTGCGAGTCGGAGGAGGACGCGCGAACGGCCGGCAAGCTCGTCCGAGAAGGAGGGATCCCACTGCGAAAGCCGCGGGGGCGGACGGAGGCGGCCGAGCTTTTCTTGTTTCGTCTCTTGGCTCGCTTGATAAATCGGTGGCATTAAGGAGCGCGCGAGCGCACACTCCGACGACCATTAACCTCGAATCGCCGCGGGTCGCAATTGTCGAGGGAAGATGGGCAGCAGCAATGATATCGAGAATCAGCCCGAATACTTTCAGACATTTTCCCAGTCGACGCTCCGAGTCCTTGTAAAAGATTCGCGCTCGCATATTTCGCTTTCTTTTCACGCAACAGTCACACTGATGAGTTTTCCCACTCGACCTGTACCTCGCTTCAGGTATTAGTACTACAATGGTTGCTATTTCCAGGGAAATCATAACGAATGTTTGCGATAACAATACCAGTGAAGCATCCGACTAACCGTAAGGCGTCGGTAACTGAAACCAAGCCGACTTCTTCGGCAAAAATGCGGGTTTCATGCGGGAAATTCTGCAGACATAAATAATCGCCGCCCGCAGCGGCCTCGGTTTCGCGGTAGGTGGCATTCGGATTTCACGGACAAGTGCGATTCCACGGCGCGATAACGAAGCCAGAGGTACTCTATGTTTGTACAAGCTGAAGTGCTCGTTCGGCGGGGACGTAAACGCGAGGAAGCGTCGGTGAAATCGCTCGTTCGCCCGTCCTCGTAAAAGTGTTAATGGAAACGCGAGTCCGCCGGCGTGGCGCTCGCCTCAGCGCCGCCGTCGTTTTCCAATCTCGACGAAACGAATGCCAGCAAAAATCCGCGTCGCGGGACGAATGTCGCTCGGCGACTAATTGGAATCGGTTTCTTTCCATTCATCTTTTTCGCGATTCTCGCGGCGCTCCCGGTGGATCGCGCGTGTGTGCGCGTAACCGATACACGCAAACGCCGGCCCGGTTGCACCTACGATCTCCTCGGGGCAGCCGTGCGCCGCGGTCGGCCGATCGATCTGTATTCATAGGTCGTACGACATAAAATACACTTGGCATGTCCATGAATCAGATAACTGTCAGTGCCGTTCGTCCGACCGATGTCTCAATCGGTCCGAGCTTCTCGTCCTTCGCGATTCGTCATTCGCGCACACTCTCCCTTTCGGTAATTAACCCACCCCCACGCCCGATCGGCATCTTCCTGTCGGGTACAACGAGCGACCTCGCGATCGGATCAACTTCGCCTTTTTCCGCCGTACAGAATCGTGGAAAAGACGCCAACGGAAGCGACCGGTTGGGAGAAATGTGGCCGATCTGCGTTACTTCCGCGCCTGCATATTCCCCCGGGATTACCGGTATTTCCGTCTTTCTTCGCCACGACGTACCGTGCATCATCGGGATTCGGAGAATTCACGTCTCCGGCGACGACCCTCTCGCGTTCATCTTTTTTTCAAGCGCGTTCCACTGCCTAGACGCGTTTCGTCAAGCGGCTATTTCCGGAATCGGGGCTATCGCGCGAATCTTTCATTAGCCATTTTTCCCGCTGCCAGGAACTGGTAAATAAATCATCTCTGTGAAATTCCTCCTCGTTAAAAACACTGTTCGATTACTCGAGCCGTCGTTTCCCCGGTAAAGTAACGGTTTCGGGGACGCCAGGCGCGTTGCCCTTTCGTCGTTGACGGAGCAGAACAAGAGAGCCGCGGCGGAGCGCGCGATAAAACGCAATAAGAGGAAGAAAAAGGAACGCGGAGTGGACTTGAGGAACGAGAGAGGGAAAGGAGTTTGTCTAACAAACGAGCCGCGCTACACGGATGATTTAGTACACGATGTTGCACGGCGTTAACCTTTGCAACGGATGATGAAGCGTGGGTGGCTAGTTACACTTTAGTTATTAGCCTCTAAACTCGCGGTGTCGCTTCTCGGTCGATGGACGATAAATACTAAATAAATAGCCGCCTCGCTCCGTCTATGAACCGGCGTACCGGGGAAAGTGATTTGTCGCCGCTATAAAGCTGCCCGCGAGACCCCTCCGCTAACGACGCGGCGTATAAAGAACGCGAGGAATATCAACGATTGCTAAAAGATGGCGATGCCGATCCCGCGCGGTTTCCCCGGAGTCGAGAAACCGGCGAGCGAACGGCGCTGGGAGCGAGATGGAGTCAGGAGCCGCGGAGGGAGATACGGATTCCAGCGCTTCATCGCCGAAAATAGTTCGGAATCGTCGAATAGGTTCGGTCGGCTCGCGCCGAAACGCGTGTTTTGGTGCAATGACCCTCCCTCGATTCGGAGTATGTGAAAACACTTGCTGTCTCCCGTGCAGGACGGTCGGCACTTAAAGCGGGCGCACTTAATTTCGCAGCGTTGCGCCTCGTCTGCTCGTTCGTTGTCGGAATGCGGACGTCTCTTCCGGATTGTGGTAAATATGGCGACAAGACGCTGCTGAAAAATGGCAACGATCGAAACGTGTGTACGCCAGGGAGGACGAGAGAGAACGGTTTTTTATGCAGTCGCCGATTCCCTTTGTGTTTTCATCTCCGAGTATCAGTTTCCGATTCGAGACTGGGAAGAATCACACGCGGTTCGAATCTGCGAAACGAAAAGACATACGCGAAGAAACGGCCGAGAAAAGCTTGTCCTTTTTTGTCGAAGGGTGGCTTCGCAGAAGGCACCAGGACCATGAAACGCGATACCCAGGCGAGACTGCTTTCCTGCAGCTTCCTCGTCGACGTTTCATCCTCGTTACTCCTACGCTTTTTTCCAAACAGTTTTTTTTCTTCTCGCTTTTTTCTCTCACGCCCAACCGCGCGTGGCTGCAAATAAATGTCTCGGTATCCGGTATATATACGCTACTCCTTTCCTCCCCTCCTCTCGCGATCAGAACGTCTCCCTCGCCATGTCTCGCTCCTTTCCTTCTTCGTTATCTACCTACGCAATCATGCGCGTGTCACGACGCTGAGGTTACATTTGACGCGTGTTAACGCCCGCCACGAGATTCGAACAGTGTGGCCCTCTCGGCGGAGACTGAGCGCTTCGACGGGATGAGAATAAGGAGGTTTATTTTCGGAGACCATATGCGAGGGTTATTTCGACGATGGTGCCGCGCCGGGTCGAAGTCGGGTCCCTTAAATAGAGTTTGAGTGTCGACCTAGTCGTCCACGCTGTCAAGGAAAGAGTCGCGTCTCATTTTGATATCGCGGTGTCAAAAAATCACCCAATTACGATACTCCATCGATACTCCGATATTACAACATTCCACTTTTTTAAATCAAACTCCGTATTTTCATCTCTTGACACCGAGGTGAAACTTACGAGAAAAGAATTTAATCGCGTCTGGACGTTATCTTCCCGTTAATTGTATGGAAAGTTTCTTGATGCAGGGTGAATACGCGGAACCAACTGTGGTACAGATCGCTCATCCCTCAAAAGCCTTTGTAATGGCGCTTCGAGAAATGGCCGGACCGGCCAACGGCGGCGAGTAATTCCGGAACGGCCAGCTACAGCCCCCTGATTGCAGTTAATTTACTCGTCGAATCAGGTTAATGTACTGTACGTAGAGTCGAAGCGCGATACGGCGCCACATGGCGCGCTGCTGCTCCGATTGCTCACTTTCCATTCGTCACACCGTTCGTTGCGTAAATTTTCAATCTGGCGCGAAATTCCGATCACTGTCCCTTTTGCCATTTTTATGCCGTTCTGATCGCTGCAAAAATAGCGTTATTTTCGTTTACGAATCTGTGATGTGACGCGCTTGGAGTCGGGCGGAATTACGGGCGAAGATATACACGCCATTAATAAGAGGAGGAAGTCGTTTCTTACACGAATCTGACTAAGAAGTGACATTTATACGCTTAGACGCTGGTATCGTTTTTACGCGGATTTGCACTCGGCGATGATCTCGGAAGGGTTCGGGGTGAAAGCGGAGGGTGAAAATGACGACGACGGGGTGGTCGAGGACCGCTCGTACCAGTGTTGATTTACGCAGCTGCCCGCGAATTTTTACAGCGTGTTATAGATATTTAAGCGTGGCCAATTATACATTTACAGAGACTCCCGCTTCTGTGTCTGCTGCGTCTTTACCCAGACTTTTTTCTCTTTATCGACCGTTGCCACGTCGTGGCGTCCCCAACACCCTTCACTGCCACCCCACTCCACTGCCATCCTTTGCACGATGACGAGCATTTTCCTTCCAGTTTCGCTAAATTTAGAGCAGAGGATTCAGGAAAGTCTCCTGGCGAGGATGATGATCTGCTATTTCTGAATACACGCCACCCCACCCCCCTTTTTTTCATTCCCGTTACGATGTTGATTCCTTAGTTTATGCAACGTTGAAATGAAACTGACATGAGCGTACGGTTCTGAGTTGAGCGAGTGAATTAACCAAGTGTTTTATTGTTTGTGTTACAGGCGACGCGAGTAACGCGAGTATCGGCAGCGGCGAAGGGACGGGGGAGGAGGACGACGATTCGTCGGGTAAGAAGAATCAAAAGAAGAGGGGCATCTTTCCCAAAGTTGCAACGAACATCCTCAGGGCGTGGCTGTTTCAACATCTCACGGTAAGTTTATTCTTCCCGCCGTACCCCGTTCGCCGGGAACATTCCGCTTTCCGACGTGGCGCCTCGATTCAGAATAGAATTTCCGGGTGGAACACGTTCGAATGCGAAACGAGTCAATTCTCGAAATCGATCAGCGAGTTCACGCTTGATCGGGTATTATTACCGGGCTGGCGCGCCAGGGGGAGGGAGTGGGAGGGGCGTCAGGATGAAAAAGGAGACTGGGGTCAGCGTAATCTCCTAATGCGGAGATAAGGAGCAACCCCCTGGCGATCGCGCGACCCCCGCAATGATTCACGGGTAATGCGAGCCGGAAAAAGCGCAACGCGATTAAGGAGGCCGCGCGGTTGCGTAACATGCGAGAGCGACGTGGCGTGTGTTTCTGGTGTGATCAGGTTACCTCTCTCTGCGAGAGCGGTAATCATATTGCAGCTCGGTTAATGCCATTATAACGACGCATCGGGGTTGGGAGCGAGCGGCGGCGTCGGGAATTGGCGGCGAAACCCGCGCCCGCACCCCGAGTGCGAATGCGTGTATTGGATATGACGTGAGCGCATGTAGCCAGTCCTTGGCTCTAATGCATGCGATGGCCTGCGAGCTCAGCCGGCTGCTGCAGCCACCGCCGTGGCTGCGGGTCGCGCTAGATAGACGCCTTCGATTATCTCGGCCAATTCAAATCCTTTTCATTAATATGAATTCCTCGGCGACGTTATGCAGCGGCGTAATCGAATCCGAGAATCGACGTGTCTCGCGTCGGGTTACTGGAGGAACGTCGCGCGGAGCGATGCAAAGAGGCGCCAGGGATACTTTGAATTTCAGCAAGGAATCCAATGAGCGTAGCCAATGGCCTGTCTCCGTTTGCCAAAGCTCGCGCCAATCCGAGACCGTCCCGCATTGACGGAGAGCGCGGAGCAGCCGATGGCTGAGAGAGGCGAAGAGATAAGTCGGTGTGAGGAGGTGGCGAGGGGCGGCTGGGTGGGCGAGGAGTGGCGGGCGGCCAGGGGAGACACGGACGGGCTCTCGGGCCGCCGCGAGAGAGACGCATATTCGACGAAGACCTGACCGCATCTCCGAGCAGCCTCGGACAGCCAGATATAAATTAAATTAATTTGATGGAGGCGGAATCCTCGGCTCCTCCGAGCGCGTTGTTCCATCCTGGCGCATATTTGCACGACCGCGGCCACATCGTATCCGCAGTCACACCGATTTGATTAAATTTCATTTCCGTTACGCGGATTACACGTTCCGTGCATACACCGCGCTCTTTTTCCCAGTTGCGACCGCGTTCCGGTGCCTCATTCGACATTAGCAAACTGCAGTTGACTCCAGTTAACTTACGTCGTACGTGTGCTAATCGACGACACCTTTGTAAATAAATTCGCGATGTCAAAAACACCTTACGGAAAACCGTCGTGTATAGAATGACAATGTCGTTTATTCTGCAATTCACGACCCGTCGTTCATCCAGTTCCTCAACGGTGAATAATCATTTCGGCGAACCCGCGAATAGATTTCTACCGAGAGTAGCGATAAAACTGGATAAAAAATAGGAACTTTAAGTTACCGCAGTCGTCGTTTGATATCCTCGTGGATTTGTTCACGTGGAAAAGTGCCTCTCGATGTATGCAAATGTCGAGTGCGCGTTCTTTAAAGTCGATAGGGTGAGAACGGGTGTGTCGCGTCGTCTTCCGTCCTGTAGAGCCAGCCGGGACAAGTATTGACCGAAGTCGCGGTATTTCGCCCCAGGACTGTAGACCTTCCCAGAGTTTTCGACGACGGGATTCGTCTACACCCCGGACGACCTTTCCGAGGACGCGACCTTGACATTCGGGGGACGTCAGCCGTGTGCCGGAAGCGTGTCGCAGAGTCGCAGGGAGCGGGAGCGGTGCGACAATACATGTCAGTCGGGCGCTTCTGCCGCGGCGGTGTACCGAGATAGGAGATCTAAGTGGGCCATACCGTGCTATGGTTATGGCGGCATAAAACGCTCGGCATAGTACCGAGGGCAGGCCGCGACACGAGACCGAGTGGCAGCCGTGAAGTGGCGGGGCTTTTACGATCGAAAAGAACTGCCGCTAGGATTGCCTATGTAAATTGTTTAAGATATCCCGAGAGAAGTCCGCCCCTCGCGGCGCCTCCGGCTTTAATGTATGGTAAAACGCGAGGCTTCCATCTCCCGATCACGGCCCCGCCGAGCGTCGTCACGATCCCGCGTTCTCGATAAGGATTAACTCCAACGGTCCCCGACGTTTTGACATCACCTAATCATCCTTCGGAACACCTGCCCCTTCTCGCTGGCGTCGCAGCTGCTGCTCCCGGGCGTTATCCCGTTTGTCTGCCAGTCGGCAAGAAAAGCGTAATAAACGAGCAAGAAACAATGGTTAAACACACGGTTACCAATTCGCAGTATTTTCCCGCGTCTCTTTGCCCTTTCCCGTTCCGTGCCGTGATCCGGCCCCACACCCAAACCCTGCCTACGCGGCCCTCACCCGGTGGCGAGGAAACGCGACAGAGGTGATGGAGGGGTCAAGCCAGACGACGTAATTTCCTCTCCTGGGGCTCGCTGTCTTGCTCGACGTTCTTTCGCTCCATCCCTTTCCTTCACGAGCCGTCCAGCTCGCTCCCGCGCGAATCACCGCAGCGCACTAGCGCCGCCTCGCGGTCCCGCATTTGAATATAATACTTGACCGCGTCCAATGCTCCTTCACTCTACTCACTGATTCGTTCTTCCTGGCTAACGGACGGTGAAGCGAACTGTAATTATGGTGATGTGCGGGCATTGTGTGTCGTGAGCCGCCGCATGGCCGAATAGCGAGCTTGCCCACGCGATGACGAGGCCGAGAACGGCTTCGCCCGCGTCTGCGTTATGCCCCGCTCGTTACTCTAACGATGCCGCGATGAATCGAAGTTTCGCTATTTTTGTACAGGTCTGAGGGAGAGGGAGGGGGGGTTGGTATAGTCCGCGAGATTCGTTGAAAGCAAGACGCTCCGGATGAGGGTGGCCTCGATGGACCATTCTCGGGGCAATCGAGAGCCACGAAATCGTTGTTGCTAATCCCCCAGCGCCGCTTTTGCATATGGATGTGTGAAATCACGGTTCTTGCCCGTCATAATGGCTCAGGCTGCAAGGTTCGAGGGCGCTAATGTCCGGCGAACGTACGCCGCATACGTAATGGGATTAATTTGAAGGGTAACGCCGCGCGCCTCGAGCAGCCTCGTAGTTTCATGCTAATATGCCGAAATTACGCGTACGAGGAGTTCGTGTTGAAGGATTTTTTCTGTCTGGCTCGCGTTACACTGCGAATCAATCGGTGTTGAAGGTCGAGTTTAACGGGGCAAAAGGGAATTTGGGGTTCTTGCGAATTGTAAAAAACTTTGCGCGGGAGGGTGATGTCACCGCTTCCTGAAACTATCCTGGTACCACCATCACCTGGAAGAGGCGTGCGAGTCCCGGATTAGACTGTCGGCCTCTCACGACAACTTAAGCCCCCATTTTTGTGAAATTTATTGCCTTTAATCCCTCAACCCGCCGGCGATGGCCGAAGTCCTCTATCGTACCTTTTTCCCCGAACGTTTTTCCCTCGCGTCATCCCCTTCATCCGCGCGACTCTCTTCCTCTCTCTTTCTCATTCCACCTCTTTCTCTCACCCTCTCTCTCTCTCTCTTCCGTCGATATTAAAAATTATAGGACGCCGCGTGCACTTACGCTCCCGCTCTCAAGCGCCGGCATCGAAAGCGATGGCGTCTCGACGCCCGACGACGATAATCCGAGGCGGATTTAAAACACTCGTATCTCGAATATGCATTCGCCGGCTTAAGCGGAGACAGTCCGGCAAAAAGGCGGTATGAAAGCGACCGCGCATTAACTTGGCAACTCTTTAGCCTTTCCGGTTCTACTTGTCGCTCGCAGTAAATCCCGCAATTGTTCCCGAAAGCAGGCGAGATTTACTCCTCACGTCAGTTCTGACGTGTACCGCGTTTTGCTGCACTGATATTTCGCGAAGCGTTCCGCCGTTGCAACGCCGGCTGAGTTCGCGCCACGTTCACCGATTTGATTTACGATTACGTTGAAAGCCCGGAACGCCGGACCCCCTAATTCGGCGGAATCGAGAGCATGAGAATCTCGTGTGCGATATGCGAAAATTGTTTAGAGAGGAAGAGATTGATGGATAAAACGTGCGCCGTTTCATCGATGGCCCCGTCTTTTCCGACCGAGCGACTTCGCATCGCTACCTCGGGGATAAAACGCGATTGGTACGATGTAAGTATGAGCGTCGATCAACCCCGGTGTATATAACTTACAATGATTCTAATCTCTTTCCATACCCGACCACTGAAACTTGACCGTTTCGTCGAGTTCGCAAAGAGGGAGGGAAGCGCGATATCGGTGGTACTCCATTAAGTAGAGTGCACACCGTCGAGGCAATAGATACCCGTGTCCGTGTGTTTGACGTGGCAGCGTGTTGACCGACACCGCAGGTACACGCAGGGGAGTGCGGCGGCATCAATACTTGATGCGTCCCTCTATCTTGGCGATATCCGTTTCTCTCTCACGCGTTGTAAATGTGCGGCGCGCGAGGACGCTCTGGGGCTTGACCAGGATGACTCGCCGATTACATTATTCACAATACATTAAGCACTTTCGCAACGCGATCGCCGGGAGATTTGGAAATGGCACTGTGGGACGACGATCGTAGGGAGACCCGGGTCACTTCCGGCCACGTACGACCTCGACAATTGCGCCGGACGGCGTTTCATTGAAAGTAATTTCGCAGACGCGTCCGATACGTTTTTCAGCGCTGCGATACGCGATATTACATTGCACGACCCACGCGCTCCTGCGCCGACCGGATTATTCGACCGGGGAATCTCCGGTGAGCGTTTAATAGTCTCGTAGGACCCTCGTAAATAGCGATAGCGAGCTAAGGGAAAGCTGTTTATATCCTCGGGCGTATCGCGGTGTAAAAAGCCAGCGCCGAAACACGGAACGCGTTTTTCCGATGATAAACCGGAGAGCATCGGGCCGCCTCGCGGAACTCACCGGCCGCTACATATTTCACGCGGCTTCTCCTCTCAAGACGAGTCCCATCTCGGCTACGTTTTTTAAGAGCGATACTCGTATATCGCATCTGGCGAGGAGGCTATTCACCAACGGCACTCGTCGGAAGGACTAAACACGAAATATCACGCTCGGACTGATTTCCGCGGGCCTCTAATTGAGTTTTCAATCAAGACGGTATCAACGCATTATCGCGTTACGTCCGGTGAGAAATGAACGCGGAGTCACGATACGATTGTTATCCGGGCCGGCGATCTCGCAGGAATCTCGGCCGATGCAAAAATGCCTGTACGGCACGCCGCGGGGACGAGTAACTATATTACCGTAATATACCTTTATTCAATGTTTGAGCAGACCGGCCGCTATTAATGCGCCGCGATATTTATCCTTATCGCGGAAAGCATCGTGAAATTCTCGAGGACCGAATTAAAAATGCAGGCGGGCTCGAGGTTAAACGGAGTCACGAAAAAAAGGTCGATTATGCGATTCGTCATTTTGCTCCGCGACTCGTATTTACGAATACGCCCGGCTACAGCGTCATTAAACTCTTACGGCAATAATACCGCCGCGCGGTAACCTGGAAACGAATTGCGCACGTTCCACCGGTCTTTACTGCTGAATATCAACGAGACTCCCAAGCATCCCGCGGCGTCCGCCACGAAAGAGTCTCGGGATCTCCGCGTAATTAATGAAATATTAATTAATTATAAAAGTGTATAGCGCGTTAATTGATCGCGCTCCGGCGTAAGTGCATATATACGCCGTCGCGGAGCATAAATAACGAAATCGCCGGCATCTGCTGCGAGTCGTGCACTCTCGCACTGTCATTAATACAAATCCGTCCTTTTTGTCATTTCCAACGGTATTTTCATACCCTTATTAACCAAACCGTTTCGGCGTATCCTTTCATCTTTATCGCATCCCGACAATCGTTACGTACGCGCGCATATTTTTGCGGACACTTTACTACTATCGGCTGCTGCAACTTGTTCGCTCGGCGGCAAGGGAGAGGGAATCGAGTGGGGAGGGGGAGTAGCCAAGCTTTTTTTCGGCATATGCAGCGTAAAACGATACGTCGTTCATTGTTTACCACTTTATGCCGCGCCGGATTCGTTATTTATGCTCATTACGCGGGATCTTGATCTCGGGACATAATAAAACATCCATGTATCTTCTCTCATCTTCCATTCTCACTCGGTCTCTTTTTCTCCGAGACGACCCGACCATCCTTTAATTCAGCCTGACAGGTGAACCCCGGCCCACTTCCCCGCGGCTATCCCTCGGGGTAAGATAGATCCGTTCCCGGGATTTCCTACGGGATCCTCCGGATCTTATATCACGGACGGCCATCTCTATATAAGGCATCCCGCCCTCTATCGCTCGTCCTCCGCGCCTCGCTACACACGTACATCGGTATCCCATGTGCTGACCAGACCTCATGATTCCGGCGACGTTTTCCCAAATGGTTCGCTCCGCGAGCCACATTTTCCCCGTCAAACAGGACACCGCCGAATGACGCCTCCGGGCCGATGAACCGGCCAATCGACCCCTCTCCACCCTCCCGCCCAATTCCACCCACTCGGCCGCCAATACATTTTTTCCCGCCTGCCGGCCATCCGTCCGGAGACACGTCGTTTTTGCCGCAAATTGAGTAACGATCATTTAAATCGCCGTACGGCTTTGAAAAGCTAATGAGGCGATCCTGATTTCGCGTGGTTGGCCGAGAGCCCAGGCCCGACCGTCTGGTATTTCGAGCGGAGATATGCATTATTTATGTAAACGCGTCCCATTCATTAGGAAGTCCCTTGACGACTGTCGCTTTTTATGGAACGTATCAAACGCGAATAAATTACCGGCCGATGGCCGTCGTCCGCGTGGCCGCCCGTCTCGGATCCCAGAGACGAGTTCATCAAATTTGTCGGTCGCGGACGACGAGCGACGTAAACGTCGATGAATATTTATCCGGTATGTTCGCGAGGACGGTGAAGAAAGAGCGGGCACCGTGCGAGCTCATCGATCCCTGGCGACCGCAACGACGTTGCCGAAAGCACGCTCTCTCATTACCCGAGCGGCCTTTCTGTAAAGTTATACACTGATTCACGCCGTGTATTATTTCATGCACCGTGTCGAATTTCGGCGGGTGCGCAGGCACGAGGCCTGCGAGAGAGCGCGTCCCCCCGTCGACCCTTTGCCGAGCCCGCCGGTTTTTTGCCCTCGCATAGCAAAAGCCCGCCACGCCGCCCGGTATCGCGTCGTCCTCGCGCCACGGGAATGACCGTCGTCGCGCATCGCCTTAGGAAGTATGCGCGGACCGCGTCGGACTCATCAACGCCTTCGAGGTCCTCCGAAAGCCCCCCTTTGATTGGCGCCCTTCGACGATGCCATCTACATTCCGATCTGCGCGAGAAACCCGTCCGACTCCGTCGGTCGACTTCTTTGCGCCGCATACCGGACTCGACTGAAATGCGAGTGTATCGCCGAGGGTGAACCCCGTTTCGTAGAATCAGGCCGAGATCTTTCGCGCGTCGAACGGCCAACGGTGGCGGAGGTGTCGCCGCGATCGATCTCACTGACGGCGGAAGACGTCGCGTTCCATTGTTCGCTCGTCCGACGGTTTCCCATGCACTGATCGCGGTACGCGAAAACGCCCGGCCTCGCATGCACCGAACATCCATCTTGCTCTGCCGCGCTTCACCCTCGTTCACGGTAGACCGGAGAGAGAGAGAGAAAGAGAAAGAGAGAGCGAGAGAGAGTAATCAATGCAAAATGAAAAAAACAATGGAACAAAGGGATGCAGCGGGTCTCCGCGGGGTG
>JABFPT010000075.1:63933-75817 GCA_022817245.1 Nixonia krombeini | reverse complement strand
GAGGCCGCCGTAACCTGGTGCGCTCGTCCTAGTCGACGTGTTGACAGTGCGGTATGGGCGGCTTTGCCGGCAGCCGGCCGCTCGCGCCCGCCTCGCGACACCGTGTTCTCGCCCGGCAATCGTACCCGCCCCCCCCGCCGCCCCCCCCCCCCCCCCGCCCCCCCACCCCCCCCCCCCCCACCCCCCTCCCCCCCCCCCCCCCCCCCCTCACTCTACTCCCTCTCACTTTTGCTGCCGTGTAACACGGTGTCGCGCACGTTGGCGCCCTGCCGAGCGTGGTAATACGGCGCCCCGCGCGGACGTTCGTTAAACCGTTTACATTCTTCGCGAAAGCTCGAATTCGTCATTTATTCTCAATCTCCCTGTGTCATTACTCCTACGTACATCCAGTTGGCAATAAAAGGAGTTTAAGTCAATACTGATTACAGGAAAGACGCGTTTCCGCTACTACGTTCATTACGCATTTAGATACTCGTCGCCAGCCCTCTTCTTTTCAACCCACGGATTGATGTCTTCGTAATGCCGTGCGCATATTCGGCAGCCACGGAAATTTTCATGCGCTTTTACGACTCGCCTGTCGCGAATGCCGCACATTTGAAGTAATACAGAATTTAAATATTGTTGTGAGTTTCTTCGGAGTATTACTGCAATTGTCTAGTAAAGGTACATCTACTTATACATTTTAGGAAGTAAATACTCGTTAAACATCCAACTGTTTCGAATTGAAGATGTGCCAGTTCGAAAAAGGAAAATTAGACGAATGAATTAATTGCGAAGGAGTCTGACATTTATATTCGTGTCAGGGGTATGAAAGGTTACGGGATAATAATAACACGGTTCAGAGATCTAATTGATTTTCATTTATATCCACAATTAAATGCCAGTAGGTTTATTCAGTTTCGGTAGTTCAGCAAACTTTTCATTTCTTGGGATAGTTGATATAACAGTTTAATACAACATTCTAACTAATGTTCCGTTAATTAGTATCGTTTCATATTTGAAAAACTATAATGAAAAACATTTCATAGTACAAATTACAGTGTATCAACATTTTTCCAATGTCAGTATGGAATTAAGTAACAAAAGAGCAGCATTTTCTATCATGCTTAACAATAAAAGTAAGTAGATTTCTTAACGCGTCGAGACGATCCAATTCGAATTCCACTGTAGAATTAAAATTCCCGAGATTGCAGTTCACTCGATTCACTTCATGGAATTACGGCCGTACGTGAATAAAGAATAACTATACAGAAATGTTTCGAATTACGCTCTAGTACCTAATGCCTAGTCGCCCCTTCAGTATTGCATGATACGAGATCCACATTAGCCATTTCTCTTTTCAAGTACCAAATCCGTTCATTTCTCAAAAGCGTTACTCCTTTTTTGTTGGTGGAAAATCATAAGTCTAATTATACTTATCCGAGAGAACGACAGAGGCGGCAGCAAAAACAGCAACACATTGAATGCCATTGACAGTTCTTGTCGCGACAGGCGGCAAGAACCGAAGTAACGCCGAGGCGAGTAACATCGGTTAAAGCTGCAAATCCCTTGAATGCAAATGAATCATTCACTTGTAAATTGCATAATTGTCGCTAAGAATAGAAAGAGTCGTTGAAAAAGTGAATGCAAGTGGCAGTAGCCTTTTCATCAATTCTTCCTCAACTTGCGTCTCTCTCCCAGTTCTATATTCGAAATATACGTATGCATACGATGCGGTTCTCATGAATCCGAGAGCGGTAAAAAAAATGTTATTTTCATTTCGCGTCACTGTAGCGAGTTTTGGCAGAATTCAAACGTTCGTGTGAATGTTGAACAATGCATTACAGGATACAAAAAGAACTATTGTTAAACTGACGCCACACATTTTTACGTTACGGAGAAAAAAGCATATCACTCCGCTAAAACTTCCTACACCGTTAACGAATCTTTTTTTCTTTTTATTTTATAATCGTTAACTTTTTCGCGCAAATTGCTATACCACCTCGAACAGCGAATGATAAATTGCAAATTAGCGTTATCGCTGGTGAGCAACGAGTTACATAAGTTCCGAAGTAATTGATAATTATGACGATCGGACGAGCACGACTTTCGAGACGGAATAATTAAGCGCGATATCGGAGCTTACGATCGCGCAAAATCGGCAAACGATTTCGGAGCCTCGGCCAACACGTCTATTATGCCTTATCCGTTTATCTGTTCGGCACTAGTCATGCGAGATTCGGCATTGCTGGTTTCCTGGTTTCCTAGTTTGATCGGGTTTCGCCGTTCGTCGAGTCCTCTGCTCCGAACGCTCCCCTCGCCCCATGCCAACCGCGTTCGTCGCACGCAGGGATTGAATTTATACAGGCGTTTCGCCGAATCCACAACAAGCGCATCGCTTGTAATCAAGTGACTCAGTCGAGCATTGCGGCACAATATCGTTTTTGCCGGTATTATTCACGAAGAAGGATCCATTTAAATTCAATTCGCCACTCTCCCACCATCAGACCGTATTTTCCTTCTCTCTCCCACCGTATTTTCCTCCCATATTAACTGGCTCGCTCGCCGAGCGATCTTACCAAAAGAATATCCCGCATTAGTCTCTCACGCGTTAATGTTTGCAAAGAATGTTAGCGGAAATGCAAAGTTTAGTTTCAGTTCGTCCATCAACTTGAATTACTCTCCAATTTGTCTCCCGACCGGGAGCCAATTTATCGGCAATTTTCATTTCTCCTTCCCTCGATATCAATCTGCGATCTTTACAGCTTTATTATCCCGGTCTACTTCTTCCGCCGAACTTTCCGTCGAAATTCCGTGGAAATTGGGTCGGTCTTGCCCGCTAAAAAGTTATTTGTGGGGCGCATTGTTGCCCCGCGTCGAACGGTTATTTCTAACGCGCGGCATATATTTTCTGTGATTCCTTTTTTCACGCACTTTTATTTTGGACGTAATTCCATTTATTGAACTCTATCCTGTTCATTATAAACTATTCGTTCTTTATTATCGCGATGAATGGGAGCACGTAGTCGCGTCGCCATTCATCATTTTATCGCCGGATCATTTGCCGCCGTGAACACGCGCTAGTCGTCGTCGGAGAATGCGCAATATGTGTCGCTGCCGATTACCGGCGGGTGTGTCGCGCTGTCGTGCACTGGGCGAGGAAAGAGGCCGCCGCCTCCGACTGCCCGAAACGCATCTCGATTCCTTTCAACTTGCACAAGGGTAAATCAGAAAGGTAGACTGGGACAAATTGCGGCAATTTTCCGCCGTTCGGTGGCAACTACTTTTTACGTGATAGGCAAAACAATCATGAAAAACGCCTAGCCGAAAGGCACGAACTGATAAATGTAATCACAATAATGGCCACGTTTCATTCATTTTTGCTCGGTTCCCCACAACTCAACCCGCAATTCATAGTAGACTCACGTAACTTCCATGATCATTTAAATAAAACAATTTACGTTTGCAGTTTAATTCAGTTACAGATGATGTATGTTGTTAAATGGCAAATGAAGTGACAAATTAAGTGGCAAATGGCAAATTATTATTATTCAAGGTCTACCCGAGAAAGAACATTTCGAACGTTGCCAATATCAAAACCAAAAAATCATAAGAGACTTGTGATACCTAACATATAGTATTAGGCCTACCAGAAACTTCTGTCCGTGTATGAAGTTGACGAAAGTGTTAAAGTCATATTTCAAAAATAATATTCAGAAATGACCATGACACTGGCAAACGGTCATCAGTGAAAACGGAAATTGTATTTTGCAATAAATATTAAATGTATGAGAACGTATTACTTTCTTCAACTTCACAAATGGATGGCTGTATTGGAGTATGCTTGTTCAGATTTAATTTTTACTAACTACTTTTTGAACTCCCGCATAGGCTATTTCACAGACTTATAACAACGAACAACTGATAAGTATCAAGGGCCTTTTAAACAGGAATAAATTAACGTTAAATATGAGGTAGTAGAGAAGATTGTAATTGAAAACTGGTTTTAATCCTGTTTATCGCTTATTACCCTTTAATTAATCGAACTGATATAAAAATACATATTCAGGTAAAGATATGCAATTAAACTTAAATGTTGACAAGTTAAATTCAGCAGTTGTGACACAAATATCGAACGCTAATATTCGTGTTTAAAATCGCACTTAATAATTAACGTAGTAAAATGTGAAATGTGAAAAGTGCATTACATTTGTTTTTTATGAGAAGACGGTAGTGCGATTGATGTTACGATTTTGATTATTATTCTTCCCTGCTTCCGTAGACCCGAATCAGCGCATTGCATCGGATTTGCTGATCTAACCCCCCGCCCCTTCCTCCGTAACTGCGAGCGTAGTCAAAGTGGCTACGACGCTTACCGCCGCCTCAAAAATCAGTTCGTCGCTTCTGCTTGACATGCATTTGCCTTCCATTCTGCTTGACGTACATTCTCGCAACCTCTGCGACGCGTATCAGCAGGTTCAGACGGAAGTGTCAACGAACATAACACCGAGAGTGTCGCGTGTGATACGCCAGCGCTCTGTAAACAGGCTGCGTGCACACGAAGCTACGAGTCAGCGGGGATTCGATAGCAAGATACTCCGCGCACCATCTCCGCCAGTTCTTCATCCTTTGACGGCCACGTGTACCGGCGTCTCTTCTAAATTAGTGGCTTCGCTGTTTACCGCCAATCGTGTATTTATCCCCAAAAACTTTGGTTCATCGCGTTATTAACGATCGCTTCGTAGTAAATTCAGCTCATTTCCGTTCCATGCTAAAGTCGATTTAAAAGAGAATTTTTATAACATGTTAATGTTTATTACATGTGATGTTCTCTATTAGTATTAAATCGTAGTGAAATTGCAATTACATTAGTCCGTTGTTTAAGCTAAAGATATGCAAAGTGTCATTTTTCTCTTTCCAATTTAGAGACTTTCAATTTCCAATTTACAAAGAATTGTGAAGAGAAATTATATTGTATAGACTATCTACGCAGTCAACATTATACTTACCGAAGTGCTATTTCATGCTGTAGTTTAGTCTCCATCAAGCACATGGGAATACAACACTTGAACACCACTACCGCATATAACTTTTTAGTACTTCAAATGCACACTTCACAGAGTAAACTAACCGCAAGTTTCTATAAAATCGTTTTTTAAAACCTTAGTCTCGTAATGTCAAACTACGACCTTGTCTGGCTTGAAAGAATTCGTCATGTATTATGGCAATAAATATAAATATTATTTTAGAATATGTTATACGTAACTTTATCTGCAATAATGTGTGCGGTTTAGAGTCAAATTATTGCAAATAATTTAACATTGACTTCATTATATCGAAAATACCCAGACCGCCAGACCGCTCGAATTTAAAGAAGATCAATAATCCTATCGCGACAAAACACATTCGAAACAACGGAGAGGATATTGTTATCGACACCGTCGTACGCGAACATGGACGATGTGACAAAACAAATAACAGCATTGACGCATTCACACCACGTGTAATTCAATTTCTCTAAGTAAACAGGGAGTCATGCGCACAATCGCAAATTCTGCAAATCGTTGTTAACAGAACTAGAATTGCGAGCGAGACGCAGTCACAGCTGTCAGTAAGATTTTCTTAGAAGTAATATTTTAATCTCGTCTGCTACTACCAGAAAAGGTAGGGCATAAAAGCCATTGGAATCGGGCGTGAATAGGTGTTCATCTCGGAAATCATCATCAACCTTATCACCGCCCAACAGCCGCGTATTTTTAAGTCATTTCAAATCAAACTTTTCTCACCACTAAACAAACGATCTCCGTTAGTTTCGGTTTTTCAGTGTTTCGAAAAAAAAAGGTACTTGCAATCCGAAGCACCATTGCTGTGACACGTATTTGGACTTGTCGTCGAAGTAGACAATAGTGTGAAAAATTTATTATACCACTAATTTAAAAAAAGTCGTATTACTTTGCTTTACAATCACGGTCACTGACGATATATGTTATGTATATAGGTATATGCATTTATTCGATCGTGTTTGAAGTAAATGATAGTGTAATTAGGTATATGCATACCAAAGCTTAACAAGCCTCTAGCTAAATACCACGTGTTTCGCACTATCTTCATTCAGGCTACAATAGCAACTGTTGGTAGGCACCGACCGCAGAAACTTACCCCTTGTTTCACTTCTATTTATCCGGTGATATATATCGGCGCACTAATTATCCGCGCGAAGGAGCGTAATTGGTAGGTACGCCGCGAAAGATACCGGCTCCTTCGTGTATACCGCAAATATAAGTTTCGCGAACCACCAAGTCGTAGAAACACTGCCGGAAATTCCCTTCGCCGCTATTACTCCTAAGAAAAAGTCATTACCGACGTACCTGCGACCAATTTTCCAACACTTTTCATTTCGTCATTCATTTCTGCAGAAAAGTTATTTCAGAATTGTTTCACAGTTTATACCGAAGGCAGAATGTTTTTCTTTTGTTGCTCGTGTTCCGTGCGTAAAGGACGTATAACGGTCTACAGCCGATCTACTGGGTTGGCAAGACAGTGATTTCGATTTTTTCAGTTTTATTTCACACTAAAAACCGAAATTACTTTCTTGCCAACCCAATATTTCAAATCCTTTACACTATAAAAGTATACAAACCGCTAAATTTCGTGGAAAAACATTAATATTAATAATAACTTAAAAAAACCCTTATCGCCTCCGACTCCCCCATAAGCGAACGCCGATAATGTAAACTAAGGAAAATATTAGAAGTATCGACAGGACTACGAGTGCAGTGTTTCATTTGACGCAACGGGAATATCCGAAAATAATATCGAAGTTAGTAGTCGAAAGTATTGGTCAAATCGTTACGCAATATATATTCCACATCTTGTACAAACATTGCAATTATTTTATGTTACTTTTTTTACTATACCAGCAGGTAATACGATATGGACGCCGATATGCATATTACTTACAACGTGAACCTTCTCACAAGAAATTGACATGTAACTTTTTATACGGGAACATTTAACAAAGTGTATTCGCATAAATTACAGACCGACCTTTTGACTTCATCTTTATGTGTTTCGTTGAACGAAATGGGAGACAAAAGTTTGTTATTTTTATTGAAACAAATTGTACATCACCAGTCTGAGCTACTTTTAAGTACACCTTTCAATGGTTACAATTTCCATGCTTATATGTATAAATTTTATAGTTATCAGTTTAAACATGATTTATTTTAATTCTATGTGTATTATTATTACTCTAAAACAGATGTCAACTAATGTCATTTTTAATCCAAAATGTTCAAATAAAATGGCTTCGCGTAGCGTCACTCGTTTCATGTATTTTTCGCAACGTGGCTCTGAACCTTGCGGTTTGGGTGTTAGTTCCATTGCGAATTGCAGCGTTATTATCCAAGAACGTCAATGCGGCCTAAAGGCGTGTTCACTTTATTCATTATTCTGGATTTTAACTTCCCACCTACCCTCCCTCCCTAGCCCCTCTCTTCCACTCTAAATATATGCAAGCACAGAAAAAAACCACCGTGTAACAGCACTTGATCTAATTTCTTCAGGCCCTCTATACACACCTGAAAAAGGAAACATCGTTTAAGCGAGAAATACTCATTCGCATCCACACTTGTGTATCGGATAGACGTGTATGTGCTTTCGTGCAAACACTGCAGCGACACCTGAGGGACACTCGCTTTACGCTGTGAAATCCCCCAAACAAAGGAATGTTGCAGTATAGCTTTTTCCTTGTCGAACGGCTGTGACAGTGCGCGTCAGTAAAGAAGCGTCGGATCACAAGGCGGAAAAACGCATCGATTTCTTTCTCCGTATTGA
Source organism: Nixonia krombeini (assembly GCA_022817245.1). Classification (NCBI taxonomy): domain Eukaryota; kingdom Metazoa; phylum Arthropoda; class Insecta; order Hymenoptera; family Scelionidae; genus Nixonia; species Nixonia krombeini. The sequence continues at coordinate 68,002 of JABFPT010000075.1, read as the reverse complement.
CTAAAATATTTATCCACAGCCATGCTCAAATCTACATGAAGTATCGATGCATCCGTTCAATATTCAAACAGCGAGGAACGAGGCAAGCGCGAAATCACATTTCCGCAAGTAAATTCCCTTCCGTTCGAGCAAACTAATTAATCTGAATGCGACGTTGCAATAAATATTTATTCGCCCAGATTGACTGCCATTTGTCGACGACGCGAGTCAGGTGGGTCGATCGTCCGAAGCCATTATTATCAGAAAGGAAACAGAGCGGAAACGCGGCGAGGATCCGTTGTTTGTTCGCTTTACTTCCTTTTCCTACCTGCCCTTCTCGTCGCACGGCTCGGGCTTCGCCTCGTAACGAATCGAGCGAAATGAAATGCCGCTGCTACACTGTTATTGCATGTTACACGGTGGAATGGTTATACGCCGGGCATTTCATTTACGGACCTTACCTCGTACTTTTTTTTTTGCACCGATACCGACACACACTCATTTTCGCTAGACCCGACACGGGCCGCTTTACTCACTGGTCCGCGCGTTTTCATATATTTTTAATCATTTGCAAATAACCGATGTTGCTCCTTTCACATCGTTACGAAGCCTTTGTCGCGGAAGCAACGTGATTTATCAAGCGCGCCTGACCAGCGCCGAGAAAATATTCCACATTTTCCAGCCAACCATCGGCAAATGAACTTCAAATGAATTCTTTACTTTGAAAGCAAAGCCCGTTTGTAATGTAGTTTTCTCCTTTGCCCCCTTTTTTTATTACATTTATTCTCCATTCAAGTTTCACAGCGAGCAGCAATGCTCACATGGAATAAAGTACTTGTCTACATCCGGTAGAGTTTCCTTACGCTAAGTGAATCTACGCCTGCGTAATGCCCTTTGCGATATGATGAGAAATGATAACAAATGCGGTTGCAGTCTATACTCATTTCGGAACATCGAGTTTACGAAGATTTTCTGACTTTTCCGTTTCATTCTCTTTCGCCAGCTGTACGTCGTCAATGTCGCTTATATGGCCCGCCCGGGGATCTCTGCTGGCGCACCGCCGTTGACGACGGCTGCGGCAAAGATCACGTTCAGCTAAACAAACGCGCGATTATTCGCGCCACGCCGCATTGGCATTCATCGCCGTTGACCGCGCTTGAACAGCAGCCGGTTAAATACACCGAAGAGTGAAATGTACCGGGGAAATAAGAAAAAAATGCCATTGTTCTCCTTGAAGTTGGAGAACAGCGAATAAATGGGGTAACCTTATCGCGAGAGTGCGGTATATAATTATAGTTAAAAAACAATTGTACTCGAGTGTAACAACTTCGAAAGTGGAAGTGGGTCGAGAATCAATTCACATTTTAATTGGAACAACTACCGCAATTGTAATGATAAATTAGAGTGATATGCTTACATAACAATATTAAGTAGCAAAAATTTATTACACCAATCGCTTAAATATAAAATATAACGTGAGTATATATATATATACCTAAAAAATTTGATTGAAAAAAATGTCTTAGTGGTACATTAAGTACTCTGTTTGCCGAAATAATTTTATAAATTTATAGTACAAAAGATGGTAACGAACATGGTAAAAAAATATAGTAAAAGAAATGTATCCTTCGTTCCTTATTATTGATAGTAATTGTTCCTATTAAATTTCTCTCAGTGTTAAGATATTGTAGTTATTTCCTTCAAAAAGATATTTATTAGAATAATCGCGTAGAATGTAATCGGGAAAGTAATGCTTTCGAATGCTGTTTCAAAGATGCTTTTCCGAGCAAAGTCACAATGATACTAGCTCGGATAATGACACGAACGCGATACAAAACTCGTTCGTGTTGAAAACGCCAGGAGCATTGGCGAGCGGCGATGCTCCTGCGTCCACTGCAAAGTTGGTAATTACAGCACTCATTAACAACAATCTCGTACGTCGGCGACATTCTCGAAGCTCGTTAAATCGATTCACCTCTTCTCAGAAATCCGATCGCCATCGCGTTGGAAAAACGAGCATTTCATATCGCGGCATTTCTGCAGCTACGTTCGTCGCAAAAATACCCTCGCAGAGATTCAAATTTGCCCCAAGTTGGGGACACGGAAACGAAAAAGTAATCAGTCTAAGGGCGTTGTAAAAAGAATACGGGGTTTCCAATCGGGGATTGGTATTTCAAAATCTTCTTACGAGCTACTAAGTATCTTAAAAGTGATTAAAAGCATCTTAAAGGTAACTGAAAAGATCTTGAACTATGACAATAAACGTCATGTCGCAAAGTCCTTTCCTTTCACGAATTAGATTCGTGTTTACGTGGGCAGCTTTGTCACTTCGTTCGAATAATAATGATACATTGAAATAGATCGCGCGACGGTTGATTAAATACACATTGAGAAATCATTGGATTGAAAAATGACTAGCTGTAATGTCAGGCTAAGGACACACATCAGAAGAACCCTTTCTACCAACATATGTACACATTCTTAGTGCCAAGAATTTTTTACCGTATATCGTTCTTTGTGTTGTTAAACAAAATATTTTACCTAGTATTGCACAACTGCAATAAAAACCTATGAAATCCACTATCAAACGTAATCATTTTAACATCTCGTAAGTATAGTAAATCTGCCCAGTCGCTTTTCCAGTCTTAAGGAAGTTCCGCCAGAGTATCTTTCGATCCACCTTTCTCTTCAAAAGTGCTCTCTTCGAAATTTGCCTCCCATTTCGTTCAACGAAACCCAATGGAACGTTCCACAAGCGTAGTACACTCTGTAACTATCACAGCCAGTTCCATTTTATTAATAACATTCAATGAACATACAGTAAGCAAGTGTATCAGTATAACGCGTATCGCGCTTGTACGCGACTATCGACACGGGCAATAGCCGCGGAATCAGCGGGAAGTTACCGATCCCGTCGGTAAAATCTATCGTTGTTACCAAAACCTGTGACTATACGATCCTTTTATACATGCTTGTTTACGTAAAACGGGCCTTTTTCTCTCTCCCCCATCTGCCCCCTCCCCAATCACACCGTCACTGTAGCAAGCTCTGTACTTTTCTTACAATAACTACACTTGGCGCGGGAGACGCGCGAGATGCGCTGGATGCGCATAGTAGGAGTGTGGGAGAGCAGGAAGAGCAGAAGCGACCGAGAAGCACGAAACGGCCGCTGCTGGAAAAGCCGTAGGCGGTGCAGTGTAAACGGAGCTTCGCGATCCGGCTCGCCACGCTTGTAACGAGGGGACGAGTTGAATCAAATTACAAAATATCACAGGTGAACTCTATAACAGACTTGCAAACTTGCTCAGAACTCTTTGACTAAATTCGTTTTTAAAAAGAGCGCAGCGTGAAGTTAGCACCCTAATCGTTTTTCTATGTTTTCAAAAAATTTACAAGGTTCTCTTTCCAAAACTATTCAGGAAGTCTAAAACTCTCGCTGAGCAACACAGAGATGTAATTATTGTTCTTGATTTTCAAAAAAAAGGATGCTAACTTCATAAATGTTATTAATAATGCAGAATCAGCATGTTTATCGCGCTCCGCTATTTAACAGATTGGTTAACTTAACGTTGCGTTGCGTAATTTTGTAATCTGTGGCCTTAAGCTGCCGACGTAACTTTGCATTATTTTAATATTTCGCTGGTTAATTACGTAAACTTATTGTGCGCACGTTTTCGCGAATTTTATTTTTGTCCATAGTTTTTTTTGTTCGGGTGACTAAGTAGTTAAACAGTTATGATAAAAAGAAATACGAAACAGTGAATTTCAAAATGCCCCTGTAAATTAATAGTTTAAAAGAAATGACTAAATAATCAGTTATCGTGATGTAATTATTACACGGAAACATTTAATATCAAGTGGAAATACGATACCTGGTGTATTTTCCCGATGTACAGATTATAAATTGCGTTCGCTCGTATTTACCAAGAGGAATGAAAAGTGAATGAAAGAAAAAAACGGAAGGGGGGAAAAGAAGGTAATTGCTAAGTCCGGTATGAGCGTCGCTGACTGGTGTGCAATTTATAACGAAGATAATAAGGATGTTCCCAACTAAATGCGACGGTTGTAAAAGAAACGTTCTTCTCAGACC
>JABFPT010000075.1:42306-63835 GCA_022817245.1 Nixonia krombeini | reverse complement strand
AGGGGGGAAAAGAAGGTAATTGCTAAGTCCGGTATGAGCGTCGCTGACTGGTGTGCAATTTATAACGAAGATAATAAGGATGTTCCCAACTAAATGCGACGGTTGTAAAAGAAACGTTCTTCTCAGACCGCAGAAGCAGCCAGCTTCTGTGTATCGAATATCGATAGAGCGCGCGCGCACCCTTACTATCGCCCACGCACACACACGATTCGTCGCGACAGAGCATATCGCGTTACGCGAGCGCATACCGCGAGCGGCTGCGGTGGTGAGACCGCGCGCGCACACGTGCACACGCTTCCGTGTAGCTGCGAGTACACGCGCCACTCGTGACATATATTTATTGACTCGATAATGGAACACTATCCCCCCGGAAGTTACGAATGTGCACAGCGTCCGGCTCGTTCTCCACCTTTGTCCACAGTTTTGAGATTAAAATGCGGCTGCTGGCAAAAAGAAAATCGTAATGGTCTATTCGTGACGAATCAATGGATAAGTAGGAGGCATTTACCTTTTATTATTTCTTTCTGCCCATTCTCTCTCTTCCTCCCTCTGTCTTTTTTTCAAAAGTTCAAACAATGTTAAGAATGACGTAAGCGAAGAGGGAAACTTATGTTCGACATACTTTTAAGTTTTGTTTTGCTTGATATCAAAGTATTCAAATTTTAGGAGTATCCTGACAGACACTAAACGTGATAGCAAATTTGCCTTAAGTAATTACTTAAGGCCTCGGGTTCATTTGGGCAATCTGAAATGCCCTTAAATCGTGTCATCATTACCGTATCGATTACATATCTTGGATAGATCGTTTTTACAGATTATAATTTATAAAAGGTGTTATCGTTAACGTACAAAGGCAAGTGTCATATTGGAAAAATCGTACCATCTCTGGTGGTTATAACTGATAATTGATCGAAAACTGTATTGTGATGTTTTAACTATAATGTGATGTTTTAAATTATATTTGCATTAATTTTCTGATTTTTAATCTCAATCTACTTTACTAAATTTTTCGTTGCTTCAATCTACTTTATTTTTTATACACTACTATAATTATTGATCGGCGCACGAGTGACCGGTGTGACTCCCCTTATAGATTACTACAATAAAATGTTTTTTACACGGGCAGGGAGCGTTGGTGGCGGACGAAGTGCTCTGGGTAAAGTGAATCGGTACGAGACCTAAAATTAGGTCAATTGATTCCTTCGCCTGTTTCTCTCACACTTCTCATCCGACATCGACGTTGCCATTTCCATTTCTGTGTGGCAACCACTGGAAAACTGAGGGACTGAGGCTGAACCGCTGAGCTGTGGGCGATATGCCGCGCGATTAGCGCGAACGTCTCTACTTATCGGCACCTACTGCGCGCCCCCTTCCCCTCCCCTTCCGCTACTTCATAACCTTAATCGTGGAACGACTTTGCAACGAGCTATTAGGAAAAACGATTTGCGTCATAAACGACCATTTACATTAAAACATTTCGCTTTGTCATCCGTAATTGCAGTGCGAGTGCGTGCTTGTGTTTTTTATCGTCGATTAACGCGATTATCATAACAACTACTACTAGCTTTTTCATCTTTCGGATATCATTTACTCGCATGTGGACGATTTTGTTTGACGGAAGACGGTATTAATTAATCCATAGCGTTTGTGACCAACTCGATGATCCCACTGTCGTTCGAAGTAAGTCCGCGCGAAACACAATAAACACGAAAAGGTGAAGCAGACGTTTATTTCACTCTCCATCCCTCGAAACATCATAAGTCCCCCTTTTTCGTTGTTTCCTCCCTCTATCCATCCCAATCTGAGCACCGGCCCTAGGTGAACGAAGAGTGATTTTTCCTCGCGGGGTCGCTCACACCGCTGGACCAATGTAAAGAACCGATACTCGAGGAACAGTTACGTAAAGGCTTCCGGCCTGCTGGGAGAGTCAGGTTTTCCAGTGATTTCTTTCCTCCCGTCTCCGTCGATGCGTTATACATCCCGTAGATTCGAAAAGCTTCGTTGTGCCAAAGTGATGAACGTTCGGCACGGAAAATACTTCTTGTCGCGGCAGTCGCAGCAATCGCCTAGCTCGCCCTCGGTCACGCGCCTTTCAATTACGCGGTGCGGAGTTATGCCAATCGCTCGATTCAAATTCTGTATTCGAAGCCAGTTCTAAACAAACAAGGAAAGTTGCAATAGCTCGGTAATTCACCCGTCCCCCTCCACTCCTTCATTTCCACCCTCCGTGCCATTATTGGCACCGTGTTTCTTGCGAGAACAACGATCTTCTTTATCTCTTCTTCTCTTTTTTTTTCAAAGGAATAAACAGAGGTTATCACGATGTGTTCCACACGGCAAATACAGATTGTTATTCGTCTCTGCTCCTAAACCGCGATCCTCAAATCTCACAGTAATCTCGTGATTAAAGACGGCGACAAGGCACACCTACGAACTTCGCAGATTATCTTCGTAAATTTTACATAGACGCGTTCGTTTGATATCTGTCGAGATAATTTCAAAGAATTTTGAATCCAGGATGCTTCGGCAACAGAAAATAAAATTTGGCGCGGTATTAAAATCCGAAACGTAAACAGCGGCGTACTGGCATTCTTAATAGAACGATCTTTAGGAGATCTCAGTTAAACTCTTCCTTCGCACTCAAATACCTAGACTATTTCTTTTCATTGTTATTCCGTTATTTTTCGCGCCATCCAACGAACGCGCGAAAAGTCTTCACCAACTCCGTGTCGTTCATATTACTTCGGTACACGCCGACGGTGAATTCGCACGTGCGCATTGACGTTTCCGATTCTCCTTCAGCCGTTAAAATATTTAATTAGCTTCGGCATTAAGATGTAAAGTTATATCGAAATTCAATTATCCAAAGCCTGTTTATGGTGATATACGCATCGAGTTGGGGTAATGAATACCTTGTAATAACACGTTGATTTAATTAAAGGACTAATTAATTATTTAGTAAAAATTGATCATTTGGCAAAAATTGTTTCGGCAAAGGATAAATAAGTTTGTGATACTGGATACGCGGGGTTCTGCCGGGGATGATCCCCCGCAAGACAGAATACGAGGGCTGGCTAACGAAGTTGAGATTCCGGCGAGCTTTCTGCTTATCTCGATGTACGGCATATTTCGGCCCGCCTTTCGTTTCTGGTGACAAATACAAAAAATGAGACACGGTACTTTGACAAATGAACGTCATCTCGGCCTCGCAGTCGCGTATGCAGCGCACTGCACGAAACATCCTCGCTGTTATCTTACACTTCTCAAATCACAAAAAGGACTTTTCGAAACGCATTATTGGAATATTGTAAAGTAACTTATTAAGTTTTTTGTTTTGTTAAATATACATCAACGTACGGATTTTACTATGTTAAAACAATTCGTGTACGTTATCTTATTTTACATTTTTGGAAACTTTATTGAAAATCCTATTGTTCAATCTTCTTGAAATTTAATGTTTGTTTGTTTATTAATGCTATATTATATAATATATATAATGTAGTATTGTATCGTATGACGTTACGTAACGTTAATTTAAGGGAATATCGGATTTTCTTGCCAAAGAAATATTGTTGTCAAAGAAACGGATAAAACAGAAAAGGATTCACGCGATCAATGTTTCGCGCTTTCGGGACTCGTTTGCATTCCACATGTCGTTCGACGCGCATCTACAAATCGCGCCGATATATGAAACACACGTGTCGGCGACAGTGTTTCGTTCCATGGCCGAGACTAATAACCTCGGTCGGCCGGCGGTTTTACGCCTGATGCAAAAGCACGGTAATTGTCTGATATGAGGTACAACGCGAAACGCGACGCCGCACTCGGATGTGCAAACCGGGAGGAACAATTTCGCCATCTCGATGAAATCGCCGCGTATTAATTTCTTTTTTAACACAACGCTTTTACGGGACAGGCGACATTTGCATTTATGTATAACTTTCGCATGCATTCTGAACGGTTATAATGCCCGGTCATTTTAAATAATCACCGTTTGGTAACTTCGCCTGTGCTAGGAAATTAATTGCTAACCGAAGTATATTTACAATGATTGTTTAAACAATCGATGCCGGATAGTTAAATTCCATAGCGAGCTTCAATTTTGCACTCGAGCCATGTGTATTGCGTTCGGTAGTCGCCGTAAAAAATTCAGTGACCACGAATTGTCGGTCTTGACAGTACCGCGCATACTTGATTTTCCCTCCGGTTTTTACTGCTTTAAATGTCGCTGAGATTTGCGGGACTTGACAACTTTTATATAGTAGACGAGAAATATTCCATTAACGGCAGGCTCCGGTTCTTTTAATTACAACCATTTTGTGACACTCGGCTTTATTCGAGGATATTTTTTGTTAGTTCATTTCTCCATTCATGCTAATTTCCTGCCGTTATCCGCCGTTCTTTCAGCGAACGCGAAACTATATTTGCCTTAAATCGTTAAACGTTGTTGAAGAATATACCAGTAAAAAATTTTTTTGTTACGGTCACTGATTAACCTTTTTGAACTTTTGATTCAAGTTTACCTCGGCTTCAATTTACATAGATCTTTCCAGTACCCTCAACATTTCTCATCGTCATCATCATCGTCGTCGTCATCATAATCATAATTATTAGTATTACAAATACTTCATAAAGAAAAGTGATTATCCTTTGTATCTTATGAACGTTAATCTATTGTATATTTTTTCTACTAAAAAATAATATTAGAACACCAGATAATTTTTAGCGAGCGAATGAAAGAACAATAACGAGTGCAAAGGGTGAACTTTTGTGACATAAAAATACAAGGAGAGACGTTCTGATTGTGCTTTCTTTTTGTTGCAGCTCGTCGTCTGAACGAATACATCCGCCACTACGAACCCGTCTCTTACTCCAGTCAAGAGGTTCACCGGAATCACCTGAGGGCGCGGAGATCGGTGACGCGGAATCACATAGTCACAATCAAGTTCCGCTCGCACGGCAGGGATTTTCACCTACGACTCAAACGGGACTTGCACACGTTTAGTAATAATTTAGTGATAGTCGGTCCGTCCGGGGACGTCGAGGACCTTGACACATCGCACATTTATCAAGGTCATCTGATAGGTAATTATCCGCTACCTCCGCTTAAACATCAAACATTCGCATCAAACAGCTTTCTCCCCACTTATACCAACGAAGCGATTTCCAGGAATCGAACGATGCCGTTTCATGCAGTTTACGAATTTGGAGTTTTATCCTCGGATTATGTTAGAATGCCAAGCAAATTATATCACCACAGGTTTCTCGTGCTCGCGATGTCACGGTATAGTTTCCAGTTAGGTCTTGCGTGTAAATAGAAAAAGGAGAAAGGAGAGGAGGAGCACGGCAACCTTTTTGCTCCACCATGACGTGTTGGTAAACGGCTGGAAAGGGGTTCGGGGGAGATGGTAAACAACGCGGCAATGGGCCAGTTGCAGCCGCATCTTCCTTCGCCTCTCGCGCGAACGTGCATGATCCACTTCGTCCGCTTCGACAGCACCATCCGCCCTTCTCTCTGGCCGCGCGCATGTGCCGTTTATCATCGACGCTTCAAAGAAGCATCGATGAAAATAGCCGCGTCACCCGACACCTGTTTGTCACGCAAACTCGACTCATATCAATAATACGCTTTTTCCTCATTTTCAGGTGAGCCGGACAGCCATGTATTCGGAAGCATCAGCGATGGCATTTTTCACGGGAAAATCGTGTCGTCGCGCAGCGGCGCCTACTACGTGGAAAAGGCGCACTATTACTTCTCCCCGCACGAGATCAACGACACGATGCACTCGGTGATATATCACGAGGATGACGTCGGCGATCCCTACGCCAACCTTCGCACAGGTGCGTCCTTTTCCCGCTTACCACCCTGACGAATCATATTTTGGAGCTACCCAGTAATGTCGTATTCATATCTCTATTTAACTGACTCTCGATCTTTCTTTCTCGATCACTCGGCTCCGAGGAAAAGAAACCGCACTCGGTCGAGTGTAAGGGGTGGTCGCTAGGTCAACGATGCATAAATTGTTTGCCTTTTCAATTTTTACTTTGACGCGCATATTTCGCGTCTTATTGCAATTCTTCTGTCGCCTTCCTGATAAAATATGAAATTTCACCGGATATCCCATCAAAAAGGTGCGTTTTTGCACGCCCATCAGTTATACCCGAATAAATGCAGTTAGTTCAACTGTAATCTAAACAACCACTTATTTTTATTTTCCGAATAAAACACGGTCGTTTGGTACTCCCATTCATAATCTTGCACATTTTCTTCTCATAGACAAAGGTTATAGATACCACGCTCTATTCGATCGGGAACTTAGGAATGAGCAATAAAACGCAATTCTTCGAGACTGGACTTATTATTTCGTTGAGAATTGCGAACGTCGAGATAACAGCTTTTTTCTTGTAAAATAAACATCTTTGTTCTGTAACAATGGTTACTATTGAAACTGTAACAAAATCATTGAGACTCGCATTAATTTTGTAACAGCTCTAAACTTAATATTTTACAAGTAACACTTTTTTTACAATAATTCTAAGTACGATTTTAATAAAGGCCTTTGCTAATCTTATTAATTGTATGCCAGTTCTAAAATTAAAATTTATCGCTATGGAATGAAAATCGCTCATGATAAATATTGTCGCATTGCTTCCATTGTCGTTGTCAAGGTTCTCTGGCGAGCTAGTCGCAACTGTCACAGTTCATTGGTTGTCACGCGGACAGAAACGATCCTGATAGCAACTTATAGTTTCACCAGTCAAGCATTCACATGGCGACAATCCAACCATGTAACGACAATCACGCAGCCGAACTGCAGTCCAGAAATGTAAAGTAAATGTCTATTTCCTATACTGCTTTTTTCTCGCAATAAATAATACCGCTGGTATTTCGCTTCTTGTGGAAAAAAGCAGCATACGAATACCCGTCAGTGCGCACTTCGTATGGTGATTAAAGCCGAGTCGAGTGTAACAGACACATAGGTGCAGGCGCGTAGCGACAGTGACGAAGATTCGCCGTATCCGTGACACATATTCATGCAAGTGACGTTGAGCAAATAGCGCCGTGTGTGCAAACAAGGCCGTGCATGTAAGGACTCGATATTTATCGTGGTTTCGTTAGAGCTTGCTATCTTTCCTTGTTTGTGCGCGGAGTACACGCGGTTATGAATTCTCAACGTTAACTAACGAGGCGCTCTCGCTCGCAATATAAATCTTGCTGAATTTCTCAAATGGCCGGGCTCGCCCTTTCATTCCATCCGACAGACTTTTATGGATCTGGATGACGGCTTCACGCGATGCATTCGCTTCCGTGCGAGATTACGGAGCAATCATCGGTGTTATTTATCAAAGTGAAATGGGCATTAAAAGCCATCGAAGGAAAGAAAAAGTTTTGACGGCGAACAGCGAAATGCTCCAGCCCTCGATCGTGTACCGTCCTTAAGGAATTTTCGTCCAATCTTTTCTAGCTAGCGTGCTCGGAGAAAATCTTTCCCCAGTCTCGTTCTCTTTTGTCGCATGCATTGGCATACTAGCAGGGAAGAACGGGACAAGAGCGCTCGCCGGAGCCGGCCAGTACTCCTGAACATTTTATTTACCTTTATTTAAAGTACATGGCACTGTCTGTGGTGCGTGCTCCCGACGCAAATACGGCTTAATTCGACGCGCAGAACCGGTGTGCCTTTCGTTTATAATCGCGCGTGCGCTTTGTTTACGAGAGAATGGAAAAATATTTATCCGTACACAGATGTTTACCGTGCAACTACATTTATCAATGCAAGCTTTTTATCGTAAATGAACGCACCAATCGTAACGCACAAATCGTAAAATTCGCATCAACTGCGTAAAGGAATTTAATTGTTTTTGAAGAATAAGGATAGGAAAAAAACCCTGCATGCTTATTGCGCAAATTAAAGAAGATATATTTGATGCTGTGGTAATATTTCAGTGCAACGACAGGGAATGTGAAATAATATATGCGTTTCGGCACAAATATTGGATTGGCAAGAAAATAATTTCGGTTTTTTATGTGAAATAAAAATGAAAAAACCGAAATTTCTTTCTTGCCAACCCAATATTAGGTTGTTCGAAAAGTAATTTCGTTTCGTCCCAACAGAGGATTTAATTGTATTTTTTCACAGCCAACTTTACACTTAAGCCTCATAACCATTATATACTTTGACAGCTGATATAGCAAGACTTGCTTGTGAAAAAGTTCGATTGATTCTACGCAGTAGTTTTTGGTTGGTGCCCTTTCAATTATGGAAAGTGAAAAAGCAGCATTTTCAGCATATTTTTCTTTTTGACTATCGAAAAGGTAAAAATGTTGTTCAACCAAGAAAAATGTTATCCGATAGGTATGGAGGAGATGTGTTGACAGAACACCAGTGCTAAAACTGATTTGCAAAATTTCGATCCGTCAATTTTGACGCTGAAAATGCACTACGTTCTGCAAGACCAGTTGAAGCCAATGAAGACACAATAAAGGCATTAATTGATGCAAACCGGCGAATAACAACTCGTGAGATCGCTGAGAGATTAAATTTATTGAATTCGACCGTTCAACATAATTTTTTTCTTTCCCACGCGATCATGATCGCATCGATCGCGAAAAAAAACGGAATGTCTTTCCGAATAACCTAATAATACAATATTTGTCCCAAGTGAACTACGAGTCTGACTCGTGTTATTTACGGCTGTACCGAACAACGTACCATAAGCCAGATTTGTGTTTTTTTCGGCCCAAATGACTTACCACGGGTCTCATTCGTAGTTGTAGGTTAAGGGATTAAGTATTGAGTGTTAGAGTGCATGACACTGAATATAATAAAAATGTACAGTACGAGAAATATAACTTACTGATGCTCCTTAAATGTTATGGTGACGTTGGATTTTCATTTTTCATTATTTGCAATTTCACCTGGAATGTTAATATAACAAATGCAGTAGTTTCGCTTCCGAATGAAATAAAGTTTGCCACATATTCGGCCGGGGATAACACGTTAGTCGTTATTCAGTTTCTTTTATGGTTAGTTGAAATTACAGTAGAGTCGCGCTTCACGGATCGGTTTAATTACAGTATAATTATAATTTGAACACTAAATGTATTCGTAAAACGATGTAGATGGTGGGTGCGGAGTGACGGACGAGGTGTTGGAGTGGATGAATAGGATTCAAAATTCCGGTGAAACGGAACCACCGCCGAAGCCGAGGGGAAGAAATACTTTGGAAGATGAGAAAACGCCAAAAATGAAGCCCTGGGATGATGCCAAAGAAAGTCCCGGTCACAAGTACAGTAGAGAAGCGAATGAACCCAGTCAAAAGAGAACAAGGAGGGCCACGAGGCCAAAGGAAGACAACAAAAGCACGTGTTCCCTCTTCATTCAAACAGACCCTCTGATCTGGAAGCACATCTCGGACCAGGTGAATTACTCTCTTTCCCTTTTGTCCATTCTGACCCTTCTTTACCTTTTGTTATTGAAACGAGCGTCACGTATCGCGGGCCAAATGTTAATCCCTTTGTTACCTACACGTTCATTTTATTAAATCAGCATTACTTTTCAGCTACAACACGACGCGGAGAAAACGAGGGAAGAGATTCTTTCGCTGATTGCGCACCATGTAACTGCCGTAAATTACATTTATAAAGATACCAAATTCGATGGAAGGATAGAACACAGAAACATCAAGTTTGAAGTTCAGCGAATAAAGGTATGTTTCTCTAGGATGGAATGAGTACTAACTAATTAAATATTTAACGCTTTGCGGACGGAGCCAGCCGGCGAGCGAGCGCTGGGTTTCCTGCGTCTTTTAGGGATTTTGAGAATGTAGACTTGGGCGGCTATTTGTCAAAATTCGTCCGCAAATGGGTTAATATACAAGTGTGATCATTGAAATGAAACATTTCAATCGTTTTCTTTTTTATGTATTAACAAAGAATTACGTTGATTTTGCAGATCGATGACGATGCATCCTGCACACATCCGCAGAGCTATGGTGATCAAAATCCTTTTTGCATGGAGAACATCGACGTGAGTAACTTCCTGAATTTGCACTCGCTGGGCAATCACGAGGACTTTTGCCTGGCTTACGTCTTCACGTATAGGTACCATCACAGTTGTGGAATCAATGTCTCTTTGACATGTTCGAAATACGAATAATACGGTTTGAATTGTTATAGGGATTTCACCGGCGGTACTCTCGGCCTGGCTTGGGTGGCTTCCGCTTCCGGCGCCTCCGGGGGCATTTGCGAGAAGTACAAGACATACACTGAAACAGTCGGTGGCATGTACCAGTCGACAAAGAGGTCTCTGAACACGGGTATTATCACGTTCGTAAATTACAACAGTAGAGTACCCCCCAAAGTCTCGCAGCTCACTTTGGCTCACGAAATCGGCCACAATTTTGGATCTCCGGTAAGTATTTCAAGCATCAAGATATTTAGACTGTTGTCAAAAAATGTTATCAGTTAACTTATTGTCAATGTCGTCAGTAGTGCTTACTCTGTTTCTGTCAGTTATTTTAGTAACCACTTTTGTTCTTTATAATTTTTATTTACTTTCTTCGATAATAAAACGGACAACTGATCAACAGGGACTTAACGAGCACAACTGTGAACTACAATAGAATTTGTCACGTTTCTCTCGCGTGGCCACGCGCTTTGCATTGCAATTTCATTTTATAGCACAATATGAGTATACCGTGCACATAATTCTAAGCAATTTCAGAGTGCACATAATTTTTTACTCATTTTCATTTGCTGAAATTCTTAGAATGAAATGAGCATGTTTTATTTTGTTTCTTAGCTAAACAATTATAATAAAATTGCTAAAAATGAATAATTGGACTTAAATGTAATCAATTAATTTATTATTAATAAGGATATTCTTGTATTTTAGCACGACTTTCCACCAGAGTGCAGACCGGGTGGTCTTCTGGGTAATTACATTATGTTCGCATCGGCTACAAGCGGCGATCGTCCAAACAACAGCAAGTTCTCAAAATGCAGTATCGGTAACATTAGCAATGTTTTAGATGCTATAGAAGATAACAAGAAGCGGAACTGCTTTACTGGTACCTATTATCGATTATTTTTTTTCGTTCCTTTTATAATAATAATAATAAAATTAATAATAATAATGATAACGAGAATGATAATGTTAATAGTAATGATAATAGTAATAATAATAATACTAACAGTAACATAAAAGGTCGGGACGTTCAATGATCGTAGAATTTATCAAAATGTCATTTCTTTCATCTCCCATTTCTTTTCAACAGTTTCTGCTGGTGCTTTCTGTGGTAACAAGATTGTTGAAGCTGGTGAGGAATGTGACTGTGGCTACGACGATGTCGAGTGTGGAGATCAATGTTGTTATCCGCGACAAGTATCTGAGGAAATTGACAAAAAAAATAAAACTGTCAATGGATGCAAAAGAAAAGCGTGGGCCAAATGCAGGTAAACACCTTGTGTCCGTTACCTCATTAGTTTAATAATGTATTGAAATTCACATTATCTATCGTAATATTGAGCATAAAAACATCTATTCGAAAACTAGGTTGCATGAAAACCTGTCTTTGAATATTATTCAGTAAATTAATATCATCGAGTATTGAAACATTGTCAAGCACGTTCGAAGTGGAACTGCAGGAATTCACTTTCTACAACTCACTACACCATAAGTTGAAAAAGATAAATCTATATTTGTACAAAATGTATTTTCGAATTTGCTGATACATATTGCGGCGCTATTGGAACCAACAATGTAACGAAAGTGTCATTACGCGAAACGGCCTTAAGAGTGCTTACGTCACGCAATCTTTTTTTTAGTCCCAGTCAAGGACCGTGCTGTTCGAGTCAGACGTGTAATTACGTTCCACTTGCCGATAACGTCCAATGCAAGGCAGAGACAGACTGCAGCTACAATTCAACTTGTAATGGGAGATCCTCCGAGTGTCCTGCTCCACAGCCGAAAGCAAACAAAACTAGATGTAACGAAGGAACACAGGTAAATATTTTATCTAAATATATTTCTCGTTAGTAATAACTTGATCTTCATTTACTTTAGGTAATTAACTATTCATTACTTTCCGAAAAAGAGGTACTACGTGGAACTGGAATTCTTAAACGTTTTTCAATTCTTTTGTACGTCTTACTCGGAACTGTTTCTAAAATTAGTGAGGAAGTCTAAAATTCTTGAAAAACTACGTAGAACTCTGATTACTTTTTGATTTTCATTAAAGGGTGCTACCTTCACAAAGATGTACTTTTCAACATAACGTATTGGAACATATGTAAACGTATATTTGGATATCAACTGTTTATTAGAATACAGGAAATAACTATACAATTTTCAGTATTAAATTAAAATTCAATTACTAGGAAGTACAAAACGTAATAATTAAAGCTAAAACAAAATGTTTATAGTAGAAAAGAGTTATGTGTTTGTAATATAAATATTTCGTATACTGAACATACAAAGATTAATGTTTTTATAAAACAAAAATGGTTCTGAAAGAAAACAAAATGCATGTATATTTATATGCATAGACAGCACAATATTAAAATTGCCTACATACATGACTTTATAAAAATGTAGTCTTGTGTTTGTTTTGTAGTTATGCATTAACGGGGAGTGCACTGGATCCATATGTTTGGAATGGAATCTCACAGAGTGCTTCCTAACGAGTAGCATAATTCCGAACATTGACAAGCGGAAATTGTGCGAATTGGCATGTCAAAATGGGACCGACGTGTCAACTTGTCGCAGTACTAGTGAATTTGCCCATAGAGTTGGATTACCAGAAGGTGGAATTAGTCTCAGACCTGGATCACCGTGTGACAATTTCCAAGTAAACAACTATTCCCTTATTACTTCATATTCTTATATACGCTTCGGTAATAAACTTTTATTTTTCTTATAATACAGGGTTATTGCGATGTATTTTTAAAATGCCGGGCTGTTGATGCAGAAGGTCCTCTTGCCAAATTGAAGAATCTTCTCTTTAATGCAGACACTTTACGGACAGTGGCGCAGTGGGTAACGGTACGTTTGAAAAATGTTTCACGCATTTTCGACCATATTGGATATTTAAAACAAAGGGTTTTATCCTGAATTTCTACCCTTTATTTTGAAGAATTGAATTTTAAAACTTGACAGGAATTTATGAACATGATGTTTACAACAGGAATTCTGGTGGGCGGTGCTTCTGATGGGTATAGCATTCATTATCTTTATGGGTCTCTTTATCAAATGCTGTGCCGTTCATACTCCGTCTAGCAACCCGAAGAAACCACCCGCGAGACGCATAAGCGATACTCTACGAAGGCCAATGAACACTCTGAGAAGAATGGTAAGATGAGTGTGTTACCAACATACCTATTACTGAAAATATTATAGTACGATATTAATAAGACGCCTGCATTGATGTTGAACTTGTTATTATTACATACTTATAAAGTCGTTCTTTAGCGACATCCTCATGGTGGTGGAGCGGGTCCACGAAGCATACCACCGAGACAAGGTCAGGGTCATGGAACAAGAGGACCATCTCATGGGTACGGAGAGGGTAGAGGTTCTCAGTATTATCCTAAAGGTACAACATTTACAGTGTTTTTTTCTTGCACTTGGAAATGGTTTCGATTTTGAGTTTGTCCACATTAAAAATATAACAGTTATTAATTATTTAACAAAAACATTTTTTTTAAGTTTTCGTAACTGAAATAATTAAGCATGTTTAGAATAACGAATTTCCTAAAGAAAAGAAGAAAATAAATTTTCTTATATTCTATATTAGTATTTCATGGGAGAATCTTTATATTATATTTAATTATCTATGTGATTAAACTAAGAGTCAAAAAGACATGGACAAACTCAGTCGTAGACTGCTTTCTCTCTTCCTCCTTGCGAAGCTCGCAACTACATCAGTGTTTTCTCCTGTTCGCATCTCCCTCGCATTGATTGACGCGCATCACTACCCGACACTATCCTTCTATGAGCTACAGAGGTGAGCTGGAGCCTGATTGTATACTCATAAAGAACCTGGTTTGCGAAAAACGATTTAAAGAATCCTTATAAATTAAATTTTTCCAAATATTCTTTGTAATTTATTGGCTCCTTGTTGCTCATTTATGTGCCATTGCAATTATTACAAATTTAATGGCTGTTGCTATAATTATTATTTATTCATTGCAAAAAAATCAGTTTTAGAGTGAGAATAATACGTTAAAGGTAATCGATCGTTTTTCGTTTATCGGGAAGTGAATTCACGAACATTTGCTGCATGTTCCTTGTTTATTTACTCGTTGTGTGGCGGCTCGTGCATTGAAAGAAAAGCTTGAATCGCTTTGAGTGGAGGGCTGTTTAGGAACAAAAGTTTTCGTTTTCAGTTTGTCAAATGGCACGAATAGTCTGACTTTTTTGTGAAAGTTCGTGCATTCGCTTCTGTTTGTTCTTATCGATCTCTACTATCGAAACTGTCGTGCGCATCCTTACGAATCATTGGTATTTTAGCAGCGTATTATTCTGGCCATGCTCAGTATTCATATCAGCTCTTCGAACAAGTCTAAATATTTTTTCTTCAATAATGCATACCGGAAGAAAATGACATTTGTCTAATATTACTTTCTTCAGTATTTTTATTTTATACACAAATGTACGTATTTTTTTATTTTATACTCAAATGTACGTATTTTTTTATTTTTTTATTATTATTATTGACTTTCATTTTTCAAGTATATTTATAATTTTTGTATATATACTAAACAAGTTAAACATAAAATACATAGAATTTAGCATGAATTGTAATTCTTATATATAGAGACGCTTAATTCAGTGCGATAGTATTATAACAAAGTAAATGCTAAGTACAGAAATAGAAAAGGAATTATAAAAATATATTTCATGATATTTTAAGTTCATTACTTACTCTCATTGCAAACTCGATAATCGCAATTCGTACGTTATCTCAAATTTGTATTGTGTAAATTTTCATATTACGTGTTTGCCTCTTCTGGGTATAAAATGTGCACAAAAAAAAATCGTTGCCTGTTCTCCTATCAAAGTGCGTGAGTTTCGTGTATAACCGTGTCAAGCTTTCTTCTTTCATTCATTAGCAGCTTCCTTAAAAAAGTCATCGAATGCATTTCTAAACTTTAAACAGGATATCGCTCGGTTCCCACAGCTAGTGCGCCACCCAACAACAGCTCTGCACACAACTACGGCCGTTCCAATCACCCCGAGCTCTATGCCGGGGCCTATTCGGGTGCCGGAGGAGGTGGCAGGGGCTCAGCCTATGAGATGAGACATTACAACAAGGTCTGACAATCATAGATTCCTGCGATCAGAAGCCAACTCCTTCTCTATGTTGCGCCAGACATAATTCTGTGATGCGAATAATCGATGCCGCTACCTGTGTTTCTCAAACGTACCCTGCTATGCAGGACTTATCGCATTTCCACGTTTTACCGACGAGAAGCAGCGGCGAATACAGTGAGACGCGTCGGGACAATTTCCCGATTCGAGATAGACAAGTTGTGCATGTTACGTGTAAGTATGTGTGTAGACATGTGTGTCGTTAGCTCCCGAGTGCCGATTGCCAACAGTCACAGTGACAAACGCAGGTGTTCGAAAGACTTTCTGTGTTCTTGTTTCTCGATGAGTTTTTTATGACTGTGAATAGTTTTTTGGAAACATTTCTAAGGTGTGCTATCGAACGGAAAATGTAATGTTTCTTTCGACTTTCGTGGAGGACGAAATGAATTTATTTCCTACTCAAAAGTCGGTTATAAAGAAACATGCCGTTTCTTTTTTCATGAATTTTTTTTCCGTTTAATATGTGGCGCAGAATAAGTCTGTAAACTTAAATGCTCCTGATACATTTTTGTTGCAAACGTGTGCTTCTTTCTCTTGTTATTATGAATGATGATTTACAGAATACCGACATCATGTTTTAATTTTAATACAGCCTTATTTCATTTTGTTGTATTATTATGAACTCTTTTCTTTGAGATTTTTTTCTAAATGACTTTTGGACGTTCCAATAAATTGTTCGAACCACGAATACGGTTGACAGATCGTGAAGAAAACCAATTTTATTATAAGTTTCTTACCGGTACTCATAATAACTGCATACAAACATGCGACTCTCAGATGATATACTCTGTCGTAATTAGAAATAAATTCTGTAAATAAATTTGGAATTTACTTTTTATACAAACACTGTCCTGTGTAACTATGAGTTAGCAAGTATTTCTTTAGATCTGACGACTACGTTGGACGGTTCATTTTATTGTGCTACAGGACAACGTCCAGGTCAACGGATTGTTCTTTAGAACCAATTCAAATGTTATCAACTCATGGTCGTAACTGGTCGCACGTGTAACTGCTTGATAGATCGAATCAATATCGCAGAAGGAAAAAGAAATGTTGAAGTTCCTTCGCACATGTAGATAGTGATGAATAAGTGCAGTTCTATGTTTTAATAACATTTTAATAATTTTTAATTTTTACAAGTGGTTGAATTAAAAAATAAATTTATAACGAGATTATGTCGCATTACGTTAAGTACCTCTTAGTAAATAACAATATTGATTACCCGTATTATAAATGCTCAAAAACCACTACATATGTAAAATGTTAATAGACATAAAAATTATTTACCTAAAGTGGATAGAAAACTATAATTTAGTAAAAGTTTTGAACAGTTTGCAAGTTAACGAACTGAAAAATAAATGAATAATAAAATGATGCCACAAAACGTTATTTCTTTCTCAGTAACTATCAGTATAAGTTATAATCCAATCATTATAAAAACTCAAAAATTGCTAATTGAGTAAAATGTGTATTAATGCTGGTTAGTATGTTTATTTTAATTTTTTCGAATTCAATTATATTAAAAAGAACAAATAAGATAACGAATTGACGTATTTAACATTGTAATGAATTTGCGACTCGATCTATCGAAATTTATAACTGGCGATCTCGTACTGTCCAAACACTACCACGGGTCATCCACTTGATCTCTGTACCATTGTAGTATAATTTTAAACGATAGAATGTGTTATTGACATAGATTTTTTGTTATTAGCGAATTAAATTTTACGAATCTTTGGAAAGTAGTATAAATGTAAATCGACGAGATATAATATGAGTCATTAATTTTATACGATCACGAGGGTTTCGATTAGTCCATGATTCAACCAATCAAAATATTTTTTAAACCAAAAATATAATTTTGTTAGCTAATATCAAACTTCAGTGACTCATGTTGTATAGGAACATTTTAGAGTGATAATCGATTTATGGTTGCGTACATAATAACGATAGCGATAACGATGACTATTACCATCAATTATTATGAATATTACTATTGCCGCTAATATTATTATTATATTCTTAATAAGTTACTATTATTATTAATAATATTATTATGAAATAGTTGAAATTTGTCAAATATAATTTATCACATCGAATGAGTTTGTTATAAATTGTATTTAACTAGGATTTTTAATTCACGTAAAGAGTGGGCTGTACTGTTATGAACGCGACGGACCAAAGAGGAGCCCTAATTTTGAGAAGCGCAAGACTTTCCGATTTTTTATGCGAAATGTCGCGTATTCGCTTGTCAAACACTATTTGCCATTGCTTGTATTGCGCTCTTTATTTGACAAGACGTCGTCGACATTTTATATTGTCATTTCGTGCATCTCAAACGAAAAGAAAATCGTTCATCAACTTGTATGAGTAAAATATTCTTGAAAATAATTAAGGCTGACATTCGTCTTCTATTTAGAAATAGACAACTCTAATTGTCAAACAATACGAGTTGCTTTTTAGCGTTTTTATACGTTTACACCGTCGTTTTTCACAACGATGTGCAACAAGATTTTTTCAAGCACAATTATTTCACTATAATCCTGAAGTGCGCAATTTATCGAATTTTAAAACAATATTTGTATAATTAAGATTTTTTAAACAGTTTTATCAATATTTTGTATTTTTATTCTTTTTTGTGTTCTATACTTCTTGGTTCATGTATGATATTATTTCATTTTACAAAGACATTTTTATTCAAGAATTTGTAGACTTATATTATCATTATAAGATTACTTGTGAGTTTTACTTTACTGGAAATTATAAGTCAAAATGAGGTTAAGTCCCTTTTCTACTCTTGCATTAATTTTGAAAATATTACTTAATTGCATATAATTGTTCACTTATACACACTAAGTGTCCAAAGACTTCATTGATAATGTAAGCAAAAAATTATTTTGATAAATCACCAACAAGGCTTTCATAAATAACTGAGCGGATTTTGTGAACTATCTGAAAATATCATTGCCGTGCTCAACTTACTTTTCTATGTAACCTATTTGACACAAAAATATTCTTCCCTTTTTCTAGCTTTAGTTCAGCCTGAATATTCCTTTGCAGTGTTTTGTATATAGAACAGAAGAAATGAAAATATCATACATAATTTAAAATCTAATAGTATAAATAATAAAGTCAAAAGTGTATTAATATATGTAAATACAATTTATGAATATTTCTGTTTTTATGATTATTTGTGAACATGGAAGTTTGAAATTGCATGTAAATAAATAAATAAAGTAACTTTTCAACATATTCTTCTTATATTACATAATTTCAATAATTGATATTATTTTATCAATATTAATTTCATTAATCAAGTATTGTTGTATAATTATGAGTATTAATTACAATGAACAATTAGTATTTGTTACAAATTTCGTTTTCTCTCTTTACTTAGCTTGTAATTAAAAAACAGCGCCGTTATAATACCAGTAATACACTTGCAAAAAAATTCTGAATATCTACCTGTTCTTAAGAGCAGGTAAAACAAAGCCTGCGGTTTTGAAAAGAAAATGTGGATTGTTGGGAAAACACAAAAGTGACGAAATAATGTAAGAGAATTTTGAAAAATTGCTTAAAGAGACACCTATTTTCATTGCAATACAATTATATGTAGTTGAACATTTTCGACTAATATGGCAATGTACAATAGATGCAATGTGATTATTAAACGGGTGCGAGCGAATGGGCGAACAAAAGTTGAATCAAGCGATAACAAAGCGAAACCAAAAGACATTGGAATAATGTCGCAGACGTTAGTGTTGGAAAAGCGTGTATACCTGTGTAAATAAATCGATATATATATAATATATAATAGTATATTATATATATATACACACATACTTATAAACGATGATACTATAATTATTGCAAAAAGCGGTAAAGCGAGTATAAAAAATTTGTTTTTTATATATCAGAAATCTGTATTATAGCGAATATATATTACTATTCTGTATTTTATATTCTGAACGAGAGGCACAAGATGGACGTGTTGAGTGCGTATGTGTAGCTGTTAGGGCGCGTTTATGAAAAACGATTCCGAAAAAACATGTAAAATTTAAAGATATATAAAATACTTTCTGTGCGACGAGAGCGACCGATCCCTTCGGTAACATTTTATCGTCATATTCTTCAGAATAAGTGTAACTACTGAAACTCTTATTTAGTACTTCCTTTCGCGGACAAACTCAACAAATAAACGTTTTAATGTTTGGTAAGTCGGGTACTAAAAACGTTAATAGACTGCATGATTGAATTTATTCGATTAATTAATTAATTAATTAAACTTGTTTCTACTATTCGGCGTGCATTATCACCATTTTCTTATGAATACTTTAATTTATACAAATGTATACAACTGTATTCAGGAAAGTAAATTTGTTAATTAACATATTTGTTTTAACCTAGATGTAAATAACAACATTAACTCTCTGTGAATCTGGAGAGTTAGCAGACATTAATTTGTTAATTTTAAAAGTCATTTCGCTCTATTATTCGTTTGCTTTGTTGATGTGTTTTAATAGAGTTCTCGTTTGTGTCCAAATCACTGCCAAGCTACTAGCTGTGAAATTAGATTCGATTGTACCACTGCCATGACTACAGTGTAATGAGAAATTACATTTGCCATTCCTAGAGAACTTCTTTAATGAAACATTACAATTATTGATTGTTTTCCTCGTATTGCCAAAACAGTATTAATCTAAGTAACTTTATATCATAACATATAGAAATATGTCAGAATATTGCTGAAACACTCTAAGTAAGATAACTTTGCTAGTAGTTTTAATTCTTATTAACCCTCGGATGCCAAATTAAAAAAGATGGTCATTTATCTTGTAACAGTGAAAGAAGTTCTATAACCTTCGAAAAATATATTTTGATAAAGTAAACGTCGAAAGATACGTTACTTATTCAGCAGTTTTTCGCAAAGATTAAAGAGGGATCGAAGCTCTCGTTTTTTAAGTCAAAAGTAAATAATTTCTTGCGTGCGTGAAAATTAATGGAAAGACACGAGAAAGATAATAAGAAGAATCCCTTCTATACTTGACCTCAGTATCCGTATTTAAGCTTTGTTTCCGCGGTTTTGAAATAAGGATCTGTTTCCTTCATCTCAAACTTCTTTATTTCATCTACTCTGCAAATAAGCAGAATAACGTAAATAAATGAGGAAGACATTTATAGTAACTCTTTATACATATATGAAAAACAGAGTTCACTTTTTATAATTATAATTATAATTATATTTATTATAACAAAATGTCATATAACAAACATTTATTTTGAAGTTAATGCTCACACAACGAATTTAGTTGTCTTTTGATGGTGACTTCTTAATTCAGAACCGCATCTCTATCGCTATTAACTATTCTACAACTTGTACATACAAACAGAAAAAAAGACAGTGAGGAATGATACAAAAGAAATTGAAAATTATATTTTTTCTATCGATTGAGAGAAAAAAAGAAGATAAAACGTGGTGACCTATCAATTTATCATCACATGCGTTGAGTTTTACATGCACTTTCTCCGCTTAAACGATAATGCGTTTGCTTTAACTACTTGCAAACATTTAGTTAAAGAAGAAAAGTTGTTTGAATATTATACATCGTCAAGTGGCCTTTTATTTAATATCTCATTGAAATCGTATCTCTATTCAAATTGTCAAATCCAGTAGAAAAAATGTGTTAATGGATATGTCGAGAGATATGATTCAGCCCAGAGAGTTGATAATAATGATTAATTATTATATGAATTGCCCAGTGACCAATTGCCTGAATGTAGATTCGAACTATTTTCTCTTTTTCCCCTGGCGAAGAAAAACAGTGTTTAGAACGTGGCGTGTATTCGTAATATTACAGATACAATACGATTAATTGTGAATATTTCTTGTGTTATGTTAATATGTGGTTACGAAAAACATTGTAAAAATCTAAATAAAGCATACATTTTACATTTAAAGCTTCATTTTACCTGATTTTCATTATTCTTGATGTTACGTAATAATTTTAAACTATTTAAAATATTTCATTTGATTTTTCCTATCCATGTAAAAATAATGTTAAATACACAAAAAATACTTAAACAATTAGTGCCATAATGTGAAAAGTTTATTTTCTATTAATGGGTCAAAAGATAAATCGCAAAAAAAATATTTTTGT
>JABFPT010000075.1:15875-28618 GCA_022817245.1 Nixonia krombeini | reverse complement strand
CGTACATTGTTCAAATTCAAATTTTGATGACAATTTTTTAACATTATTTGATTCTTCTTCAAGATCATGCGACAGAAAATTTTCATGCACAATTATTTTATTAGATGGAGATTTTCGGCATACTTTCTTGGGTTTTGGTAATTTGTATCCAGCGGCAATGTTGGAAGTGCCGATTATATTAACTGGTCGATGGCCAGATCCCAATGAGTCACGAGGCAGAAATAGATATGTTTCCATACTTATTTTAAACGTTCTTGTAATATTATTTATTGCACGAAATAAAGTTTTTATTTGATCTTACGTTCTTTTAACTGTATTTAAAAAAATATAGAAAATGAATAAAAAGTGTTTGGCTTCACTTTGTATACTTTTATGTAACGAAAAGGTTATTTTATATGTCCATTTTGAGCAATATCATTATTTTATTATATTAACAGAAATAAATAATTTTTATCTTCTTTTATTATCCGATTCGGTAATAATAATGGTAGGCTTTCGAAATAATTAAAGAAGTACTATAAATAATGGATGTACCCAAGTAGTTTGCCGAAAAATACCTTAGTAAAGTTTGGTTTTGGAATGGCTGAAATGATTAGCTAATTGCCTGTGGTCCCCATGGTAACATTATTGAGTTACTTAAATTCGTCGAAATATTTTTTCATGAATGTCCCACTACTCGTTTATTTTCAATCTTAAACATGAGTATTAGAAGCCCGTGAACTGTATTCAAGGTTACTAAAAATATCTATAGATGTTAAGATCTTGAAATTAATTATTTGCGTGCTGTGTAATTTAAATAGAAAAAGATTGGTATTTGCTAACAATGAAATGTACTGATACCGATGGTAACCATAATTCTGATATTTTTTTTACATTGCAAAATTTAGATAAATATATAGCTACAATTATATTACTAATATTTTACGAAATGAGTAAATGTATTTGTAAATTAAGAAATGGAATAAAATGTTTTATTTACTGAAATTAATATTGTATAATCAATTTTACGTTTGACACTATTTTACATTTTATTTTTATTAAGGTGTATTTTACATTTTCTGCGTGCTACATAATTATTGTTTAAAACATTTATTAAGCAAATAAATATAATACAAATAAAACAAGAATTAGTTTATAAAAATTTTGATAAAATAAAAAATATTTAGATTTCAAGGAAAATAAAGCCTATTGTGATCTCAAAGTTTATTATAATTATAGCGGAAATTGGCGAGAATAACCATTATTTAAATGAATTCAGATCTCAGAGTATCGCACTTTTTTTTATAACACGCAACTTAATTGGCTTGATCGTGACAATCAGCTTTCCTACACACATACTGATGCTACGAATGCTGAATTGCGAGTGCAATAATCCTGTAAATTCAGGCCGAGCTTGCGCAAAACTTACCGACTCACCCCAATATGGATTCCTTAGGAATTCACAGTTTTTCCCATAATCTACTTTTTATAACGTTCTGATTAAATAAGCTCGTGCAAATGACTCAGTGGGCAATCGCAGACACAATAGCGTGACACTTGTATGCATAATGTACGCCTATCAATTCTAGAGGAAATTTGATTTCATAGTAAGGACAATCCGGTTGATAATGTCGCAGGAATATCAGTATGCACGTGAAAGAGCTGAATTGCTTGGTCTGCCTATTCCAAGTAAAGAGGAATGGCTTGAAAACGAAAAGGCTCGTAAAAAAGACATTGACGTGGCAGATAATGACGAAAATGCTGTAGTTCAGGTATTGTATTCAGGTGTTACACATATCATAAATTCATTGAATTTTATAATAGTGAAATAATTCTGTTATGCTGGTGTATAAAATGTATTTTGTATCATTATTTTAGTTGGAAGTATCTATATACATAATATATATAATTCTTTTATATACATAATTCATTTCTTTCTCGAAAATCTTATGAAAAAGTGCATTTGATATGAATAAAATATCATTACAGATATATTGTAACTACATTATTTCATTGCACTGAATATACTACAGTATAGCTGTAATGTAGTTTTAAATCTTGTGATGAGTTCTTTATTTGCTTGTAAATAGAATTACAGTACTGCATAATTGAAATTTAACATATTTTCAATTTATGGTTCAGTTTTCATCTACAAACAATATTAACAACTTCAATGTAAAACCATGTAAAAAGTGCACATTAAAAGCATTAATTAACTATAAAAAGCTTGATAATTGACAAGTAATATTAAAGGAATCGCATCTTGTTACATTGATTTGTTTGAACAATGGAAGATGAAAAGTAGTAAAAAAAATGTGCATTAGCTATTACTTATATTAACATAGGCAATTGTTTTTATAGTACTAATATTTTTTTTACTTTTTTTCTCTGTTTGTATAACATTCTGTTTAAAAACATATTGTTCAACTAACATTATTCTAAAGTAAATAACATTGGTAACATATTTTTGGATATTGTAATGATCTGTTTAATTATATATTTCTTTTGTTATTTCAGAAATAGTATCCATAACCTCACATTATAGATGAAACACGATACAAATTTATAGACTAAGCAGCTGCCAACAAAAATTTCTTCATGTAAATAGATGTATTATAAACTGCTACTTTATTGTTGCAGACACTGTTTCCGTTTACAGAGTTATGTTTACATACAATCTTTTTTACTTTTATTTACTCATCTGATTTTGTGTTTTGGAATATGCACAAAAAATACTTCTGCTTCTTATCAGTTATATATCAAGATAAAAATAGTTCACTTGTATTGGAAAATTGAGATGATAAAGTAAAGCAAACATTGAATGCAAACCGCAATTCCACGTCGACAAAAAAGAATGTTACATTCAACAAAACAGCTTTTATTTAATTCTCATATTTCTGAGGAATATTCAACAGAAACGAAATAATCTTAGGTTCAAAGTAACATTCCCAGCGTTAAACAACAACACGCGTTCGATGAATAACTAATGAAGTGTCTGTTCCACTCAGTAATATTTCTATTCATATTTACCGACTCGAAATTAATTTTTTGTTTTAAATAACCCGCTGGCGTTTACATTATTTCAATGAACTTTGCGATACGGCGAATTAATCATATCAATGGTCGAACTGAAGTCATCAATCTTACCTCCAGCATTCTTGAGACAATAGTCAAGATGCGGCCCTGGTTTGCGACTTTGCTCTTTCGTTACTTCGACTCAATTCTACGTTTCTGTTCAACGCGGCCTGGCGATTGGCTGACGAGCGAAAAATCCATTAAAAGGCTAAGTAGAGTAAACAAAGAGAGTCAAGTCCCAGCCCTGATCGGCCTTATCCGATTGCCTGATAGGGTACCCGATGCAAGTAGGGTAAGTTATGGCAATTTCCACTCGGGAAGTAAAACTTAGCAGCATGTACAAATAGAGAGATTCCAGTAAGCGAGGCGTCGGCGTAACGCGCGGACGTGTGCTCATTGCCTTGCTCTTTCGAGTCACGAAAACAAACTCGACTCTCTCGGTTCTAATGATCAGACCGCGTTGGCTTGCTCGCACCACGTACCCTATCACCGAAACTTGCGCGCCAAAGTCCAATTGTCCGTTCTGTTCCACGTTATCGCAGCTCGTGTACCGTCGAACAAATAATGCTATCAAAAGTACTGCTTCTCATTCTCCTTGTGTACATTCGCATCCACACGCACCGCTGTGACGTAAACATAGAGATGCTGACCGGTCATCCAGTGAAGTGTTACGGCAACGAGGATCTGAGACTGCTCACCGGAATACCCTCGGGAGTGCGCTGCATCGAATGTGTTTGTAAGCGTGGCGAGGTCGAGTGTTTCCGGAAGAAGTGTCCCAAAATAGACGGCTGCCACATGTTGATCGAGCACGGCAAGACCGAGTGTTGCGACACATGCAGAAGCTGCCGCTTCAACGGCACTCTACACCCGTCCGGGACCGAGTGGGTGGATGTCGGGGACCAGTGTAGGCGCTATTCCTGCAACGCCGGGGTGTTGACCGAGTCGCGGATCCAGTGTCGGCCGACTTGCAGCAACCCGTTGCCGCCGCCACCCGGACAGTGCTGTCCTGTCTGCAGACAGTGCCGCGTTGACGGTCGCCCGCTGGCACCGGGCGAGGTGGCGCATACCACCAAAGACCCCTGCCATTCGTGCAAATGCGACGGCAGACGACTCGTCTGTTCCCGCACAATCTGTCCGGTTCTTCACTGTCTCCCGGCTAACATCACGCACTTGCCAGGCGAATGCTGCCCCCGCTGTCAGGGCAATCGAATCTTTAATTTGCCACCGGAGGGCGCCTGCCTTTTCATGAAAAACGTCTACGTATCTGGTGAGAAGTTCGACGTTGACAACTGCACACACTGCGTCTGCGAAAACTCTTACGTCCGTTGTGTGCGGAATTCCTGCTCACATACCGACCATGGGCAGCAGAACAGCGAACCGAGTACTGCTGGCGCAGGGGGAACCATGGACAAGGAGGATGGTGAGGAGGAGGGGGAAGACATAGTGGAGGAGGACGCGCAAGAAAAATCGGAAGAGCCTACGGAAGACGTGGAGAAAAAGGAGGAGGAGGAGGAGGAGGAGAAAGAGAATTATTGCCTCTTCGATAATACGACCTTCGCCGAAGGAGAGTCGTGGAGAATCGATGCCTGCGAGACTTGCACCTGCCTCGGGGGCAAATCAATCTGCAGAAGGCTAGAATGCCCACCCGTTAATCCCCGCTGTCCACGACTCCTCCACGAACGAGACGTTTGCTGTCCTCGCTGTGTACCAAAAGACGGCGCCTGTCTTGTCTTTGGGAACCACAATCACGTGACTTTCGATGGGAAGTTCTACACGTTTGAGGCCAGCTGTGGCTACGAACTAGCGAGCGACTGCAGAAACGGTAAATTCGGTGTGTTCATCTTCAAAGAGGGGAATGCGACAAAGCGGCTGGCGGTGAGGATCGACGAGATTGTCATCGAAGCGGATCGCAGGATGCGCGTTACTATTGACGGCGATAGTGTTGCTTTGCCCTTCAAGATGAATAACATGTTCAACGTCGCCAGGGACAAGAGAAGCCTCAAAATTCGTACCACCGTCGGTCTGGACATCCTGTGGGACCTGTTCGCCGACTATCTGGAAGTACAGGTCTCAATGTCCTACATGAACAAAGTATGTGGTCTTTGTGGAAACTTCAATGATTCTCCGGAGGATGATTTTACAAAACGTGGAGGGAGCTTCGCGAAAAATCCTCTTCGCTTCGGCTTGTCTTGGGCTATGAAGTGGCGGGAAATGTTCTGCTATTCAAGAAAGATGGACGGGGCTAGGGGCACATGTAAGAGGAAACAGTATCATCACGTGATATGCAGCAAACTGAGGTCAAATGTCTTCCGCAACTGCCGCGGGAAGGGCGTGAAGACAAATGAATTTTACGAGGCTTGCTTGAGGGACATGTGCAAGTGCAATACGGACCATTGTCACTGTTCCGCATTCTTGGCTTACGCGCGCGCTTGCAAAAGAATGGGCAACTATTTGTCCAATTGGAGAAACCTTACCAGGTGTCAAGTTACGCCAAAGTTATCATATCGCGAGCGAATGCTGTTGATGTGATTTTATCTTACATGAGACTGTTTACGATGTTGTTTAAATCAAATGCACTGATCTGTGACAAGACTTATTGCAACATGCGAGGAAATCTTCTGTGATCTTCTGTGATTACTGATCTCTTGTTTATATTGTATGGTAATTTTTTGTTTTACTGTGGCATTAAAGTAAATTATTTTTAAGTATTGTACATTGTAATTTGTCGATGTTGATTAAAGAATTACATTTTTATTGGGTAATGCATCTTTTTTATGTTTTATATAACAACAAGTGAGAATAAATATTAGCGCATAATTGTCGTTCAGTTGAAGGGTAGAAGCTGCTGTTTTAGTTCTCTGTGTGGCGAGTGTTTAAAAGTACCATTTTACGCAGGATTTGGATCAGTCCGATGAAAGTGCAAAACGCATTGGTGGTGGTCTAGACGAATTAAACAGCATCTTGAGCTCGACGCAGAAAAAAATCAACAGATTTAAGGTACTCATTTTCGTGCAAGTTCACACGAGAATAATTTATCACATTTGACCCATGAGATGATTTTAAATGAATTGTTATTTCCGTGCTTTGCAGACTGTTTGTGGTAGCCTAGGTACAATATTGAAAATACGTAGAGGATCAAGACCATCGACTCCAAAACATTCGAATAAGGATGATAATACAAAGACGACGACGTGTGCACGTGAACCAGACTGCTCCGAGGACGAAAAATGGGATAGCGCACATAATCCTGAACATACCAGTAGCCATGAACAAACTCCTAGCATTCCACACAAAAAAATTGATGTTAGCCAAAAAATGGGTTCTCACATAGATAAATTGGATTCGTTAATCACGAAAGCTGAAAATGCTCAATATAGCATGCAACATCAAACGAAACAAATAAAACGAATTTTAAAATAAAACTTGCTGTCTTTTCCAATGTACATTTTAATTGTGACATGCCAAGTAATCGCGATAATAAAATTAACATAAATACCGCTTAAAGCAATATTGTACACACACACACACACCATCATTATTTATCATGCTGTTATTCCATCGACCAAAGATCTCATTAACTTAAGAATGATTGATTTACCACTTAGAGTAGAAATTATTTCATATCATGTATGATTCTAATTATCATGTAAGATTTATTATGTACATATTGTTGAATGTTACATGTTACCGTTGACTGACTACAACGTTTCAATTCTAGCGTGTTAAATTCTATGTTTGTCATTTAAGTAGTAATGAATTCTATATAAATTCTATATAAATTCTATATAATATTTTAGTTACATTTTCAATATAATAGAGCAATTCCTGCAAAACATGTACAAATGTGCAATTATTGCAGTTTGCAGACATCGTTGCATTGCATTATACTGTTACTCATAGATATATCGTGTTATGAATATGAATTTTATCTATAATGAAAATTACATATACTCTTATATGCATCGCGTTTTGAAGTGAATAATAAAAATATTTAAACATTTACATTTAGTGTAAAAGTCTCGTAGTATTATAAATCACTATTACATGATAAAGTTTATTGAAACAAATAAATTAGTGAATCATTTAAATAATAAACTGTTAGCAAAAATTCCTGAATATGCCTTGACATTTCCAACTTTTTTTACTTTTTGTAAGATCACTAACTATTAATCCGACAAGATATCTTATCATTGCATATAATAAAATGTCGGAAATGTTAAATACTTCATTAATTGGAAACAAATAAATACGTTTAAACAATCTTTAAACGTATGGGTATAAATAAATATAATAAACGAAAAAAAGCATAAAGCATCAAAAAAGGTACTATATATTAAAAACATTTGTGATCTGAAGATCATATTTATTATGAAAGTCGAGTATAATTATTTTAATGTACAATTAACAAAGTAAAGAAAGATTTAATACACATTTTATTCGTAATAGATATTTGCATATAATTTACACGTAAAGTATTTCTTTACAAATATACTTATCGACTAATTCATGTAATATTATCGTACGCTATAAACTCTATGAAATATTTAAATACGCAATGTAAAGTGGGCCATAAATATGGAACGATTCTATATTGTAAACTTAAAATTAATATACTGAATAAAATATATCTCGATATAGTAATACATTTTTACGACCCCTTTGCATTAGTTCCACTTTTTGGTTTCATAATTATGCAATTAATAAACGTCCTTAGTTGAACAACTATTACTCCTATATTACAACGGAAATAGTGAACTAAAGAAAAAATGAAACGAAAATATTTCTCTTGTACAAGCAATAAGTTGTCAGTCAAACATATTTAACGTTCTGTAAATGCTGTAATAAATGCAAACTAATGAATAAACACAAAGGTAAATTTTAGGCATAAAAGATGTCATAGTTTATACATCACTTAATTTAATTATTTATATGTTTTTAATACTGATACAAATTTGATGAGCTTTATCAAAGTTACTATCTTTTAGTTTCAGTCTGCAGTGAAATACTCATTCATTTGATGTAATGTCTCATTTATCTAACATTCAAATATTATAATCTAAAAATAAATGTACAGTTGTTTTTAAAATAACTATGTCATGTAACAAATAATACAAATTACATACAATATCATTTGAAGATAATTAGAATCATTTGACTTACATTTTTGGAGCCAGTTTCCGCAAGGAAACAGAGCAGTTGAATTTTACATGTAATATTTTTTACATTAAGTGTAATAATGTTTAGGCAAATGTTTGTATATAAACATGTTTTCCATTTTGATACCTTACTTACAATCTCCATACATTCCCTATTTTACAGTATAGTAAGACAATATTGCATTAGACTTATAATATCACTAAATAAATTATTTGTTTGAGTTCCTTCGTTTTTCTTATTTATCAATAAACGTGTATGGTACCTTTTGCCTTTTATATCTACAGAAACTTGTCAAGTGCTTTTAAACACTCACAAAATAAAACTCTCAGTTGCCTTACATTACTTCGTTATCTTAAATGGAAACAGTGGTAAAATAGATGGTCCTGTTATGTTGCATTTTCAAAATCATATTTGTGTCTGGCTGCCCCAAGCTCTTGTTACCACAGTTCTCGTGAGTTTCTTTCCAATAGTTTGTACGATGAAGCCAACTTTTTGTAGATATTCATGGTTTAAAATTTTTCTACCATCAAATATGTAGGCTGGTTTCATCATGTTTGCATAAATTCGTTCATAATTTAACGTCTAAAACATTAAAACAATTAAGTGTTTATCTCCTTATATATTTTTATTTCGTTATACCCCCAATTATATTTATCCTGCACTTACTCCAAATTCATCCCATTCCGTGCACACGACGATGGCATGAGTATCTTTCGTTGCATTATATGGATCATTGTAAATATCAATCCGATTTTTCACATAATCTGGATTTGACGTTATATTTGTATGTGTTAAATCTTCAATTATTTGCGATTCCTCAACCTGCAAAATTTTATTTATTTCACGAGTTGCTTTTCAATATCAATAATTATAAACAAATCTAGGTCTGGTAGATTTAGAAATAATCAAGACAATAAATTAAGAACTGAAATATAATTTCCACAACTTGTCTCTAGTATAAGATTTTTTATAATCCAAAAAGTAATATTACAAGTACCTTAGGGTCATAAATGTGTAGCCTTGCGCCTTCATCTAGAAGTGTTTTTGCCACATGAATAGCCGGAGATTCGCGAGTGTCGCCGGTGTCTTTTTTAAATGCGAACCCTAATAAAGCTATTCGTTTATCAGTGACTGTGTTAAACAACGATTCTATAACTTTTGCAGAGAACCTAGACTTTTGGTACTCATTCATATCAATTACTTGCTGCCAATATGCTGCAACTTCAGGTAGATTTAAGCATTCACAAATATAAACTAAATTAAGAATGTCTTTTTGAAAGCAAGAGCCACCAAATCCTACTGATGCCTGTAAGAATTTTGAACCGATTCTAGAGTCCAAGCCAACTGCACGAGCTACTTCCGAAATGTCGGCACCAGTTGCTTCGCACACAGCTGACAATGAATTTATACTCGATATGCGCTGAGCCAAAAATGCATTAGCTGCCTAAAATTAAGTTAAACCATTCATATAATATTGTTTTATATTAATTTATGGTTATATATTTTATAAAATAATGTTATAAATCAATATTTAATGATCAAATGTAAATACCAGTTTTGATAATTCAGAACTCCATGTATTAGTTGTTAGAATATTTTCTTTCGGTATCCAGCGCTCGTAAATTTTTGAAAGCTCATCAATAGCCGCTCTGCCTTCATCACTATCTTCACCACCGATCAAAACTCTATCAGCAGTCAGTAAATCTTGTATAGCTGTTCCTTCCGCTAAAAATTCTGGATTTGACAAAATCTGAAACAAGGGTCTCTATTTAAACATTGCAATGATTTAATATTAATATGATAATAAGAATCATTTATGCTGTCATAACGACTTGTGACTGAAACTGGGCATAATGACACATACAAAATACAAATTTTTATATATTAAAAGTAAATTTTCACTTAAATATATCTATTCAATTGTTAAACTGTTACGAAGAACTTGTGAAACGTACACATGACTGAACTGTTATGTTAATATACTTTCCTTCAAAGTTCAAGTGTGTACTGTAGTTAATGTTAATTATAGTCATTGACGCAATAGCATGTTGCTAATAAGCACATCGATGAACTCATTCTAATACACATGTTTCAAATAGTCATCAAACAAATTACTTTCAGACAAAATTTTAGGGAAGAACAGTAGTAATGAAATTTCAAGTTTATTAAATTACAGTTATGTAACTGAAATCGTGAAACAAAGCAGTTCTGAAATTATTGATAAAATGTATATTTACTGTTTTTACTAATTTTTTGTACTTATAATTTGTACATGCTCGAACGTGGCATATTTACAGTATGAATCAGTTAACTTAATAATGGAAACTGGTTTCCTACAACAATAGTACTTTATTTTTATCTCATTAACTTTTACCAATTAGTTGTGAAATGCGATCGTTAATAGTTTCATGCTTCAATAACTTTACTGAACAATTTTAGTGAAATTGTAGAATGAGGAATCATTATAGGTTGAGACATTTTAAAATTTTAATATAATGTATAGTACAAATGAAACATCTATTTTGCTTGACTGCTAGATAATACTACATATATATATATATAGTATTATATAGTATTATCTAGCAGTCTATATGTATATAATATACCTGATAAGATACTCCAGGCTTGTGATTAGCTCTCAGTATATTCATAATACTTTCAGCAGCTCTAACAGGAACTGTACTTTTTTCTACCACTATTTTATCTCCTGTTGCTATCTCGGCAATCATCCTTGCCGCGCTCTCAACATATTTGAGATCCGCTGCTCTTCCTTTCCCACTGCCGAAGGTTTTTGTTGGGGTATTAACTGAGATAAATATTAAATCGGCTTCTTGGATAGCTTTCGTTATGTCCGTTGAAAAGAAGAGGTTTTTCCCTCGGCATGCTCTCACGACATCATTAAGGTTTGGCTCATATATCGGCAACTTATCGGAATTCCATTGGTCTATCCTTTCCTTGCTTTTGTCTACTACAGTTACTTGAATTTCTGGACATTTTAATGCTATAACGCTGCACGTAGGACCACCCACATATCCTGCCCCAATTCCACAGATTTTTCTTATCGTCATTGTTGGTTCTCAAAAACTAAATCAGAAAACAAGGTGAAAACTAATGTTTTTTAAATAGAAGTATTAAAAATATCAAAATTATCAAACTAATAATTACAATCCTTAATGATTATAAAAAGCATTGTTATTACACTGTATTGTAAAAAAATTGTGTTCTTGCATCATAATGTAATACATTTTGACAATACACAGTGTTTATTTCTACATAATATTAAATTACATCTAATATTGGTATCAAATATCAATATGAGTAGCAGTTATGTGACGTAGATGAACTTGTATGTTATACTTTGTTTCAATATGTAATTAAAAAACAAATAGTTTGTTCTGTAATCATGTATTTCAGTCTTCCATAAGTTTGATATCAGTATGATCAACTGAAAATATTTGAAGGCTGCATAAGGAAAGTAGGTTGTTTATCCTTCATAGGAATGGTTAGCATACTAATCATTATTTTATACAGCATTATTGTTACTATTGCATTATTTTGTATTTTTCTAAATACATTTTTATATAATGTATATTTATATATAAGTTATATAATTGTTACAAAAAAAGGATACTTTTACTGGAGTATCAGAACACTGTTTCGTTATTTCTTTTTAATTCTAGTGATAAATCGTTGTCATATGACTCATTAAACATTTTCATACAATACGTTCATATAAAATCTTTACAACATAAAACATATATAAAATTCTCAAAATATTTCTTTGCAATAAAGCTTTGACATCTATCAATTTATTTATACATTCGCAAATGTACATACGTAAAGTAATATATACTAAA
This sequence comes from Nixonia krombeini, assembly GCA_022817245.1. NCBI lineage: Eukaryota > Metazoa > Arthropoda > Insecta > Hymenoptera > Scelionidae > Nixonia > Nixonia krombeini. The sequence continues at coordinate 16,550 of JABFPT010000075.1, read as the reverse complement.
TTATTGCAAAAGAATGTTTATAAGGAATATATAACTTCTCATATTACTCATCAATTAATTAATTTCTCATATACTTGCAATGAACTTGTCTGTCTTATAATTATATTTTCCATTTATTGTTACATTCAGTGATAGTGTTTTCATTACAGAATAGTATGCTTTTAATGACATGTGCTTATCTTACTAACACGATCTGAGACTTGCATGTGTACTGTGTACATGAAATAATATTTTCATAATGGAAATAATGATAATTTCTTATATTAAAAGACAGTATACTACAATATCTCATGTATAATAAAAAAATTAAATATCAGAGTTTAAATTTGTTTAAACATAAGTTAATTCAAACAAGTTAATCACCTTATAAATAGGTACATAATTATATAAATTCAGAAATATGAGAAGATTATAATCCTCTGGAAAATTGTATGAATCAACAATAATTAAACTCATGATTAGATAGGAAAAACCACAATTACTTTGACAATTGAATCAGTATTTGACGAATTGTGGTCGACAAAAAAATTTATTTGTAGTAACTACATTACGTTGTTCCTTTATATTGTAGAAACTGACAATTTAAAATATTTAATTTTTAGTTAACGTGAACTAAAATTATTATAGATAGGATAAAACAAGAGTTTGTGTTACTAAATTTGCATAAATCTAAAA
>JABFPT010000075.1:0-15777 GCA_022817245.1 Nixonia krombeini | reverse complement strand
ATTGCTTTAAAATTACTTTTGAACATATTATTCCATTTTACTTCTGAGCTCACAGGAAAAATGTTAATTCTGTAAGGTTGCTATATATAGAATGATCTAGTAGAACTCAGTAGAATAAATTGCGAACAACTGAAAATTTATTTATATTTACAGCAAATATAGTGTATTGTAATTTACATAAACCATGTACATTTAGATCATGAAATCTTGTCTTATCCACATTGTCACATTAAACAAGAAACATTATTTCCAAATGTGCACATTTTTCTTAAATTTTTTATCATATGTTAATTTTGAGTGAGCTTCAAAGGATTTAAAATGAATTATATTGTAAACGAAGTATATAACAGACTTATTATTTATATTATAAGAATGTATAATGTACAATTATCAATGCCAATTCTATGTGCATTTTCACTTAATGCGATGTTAATGCATATAATTATTTCTACTTCAAAGTACTACTTATTCCCGGAATGCTTAATACACTTTGTTATAAAGTTTAACATTATTGCAGTACATAATAATATGACAAATATCTAAGAAAGTGTTAGTTCTTTGTAAAGTGCTACTCGCTATGAATGTAAAAAAAACCGGTTTGTTACCTTTAGTTGAATTAACAAATGGACGTATTCGCAGTGTCAAGAAATTCGTTTCAGTCAAAAGAGTTGATTCAGTCTTTATAGTACACACACACGAAGTATCATAAGTGTTGAGATGCACTGTCGAAGAGGTTGTTGGATTAATTTATATATGCTGGTGATTCAAGCGTTGTGAACAAAGTTACATGACGCCTATCACACACGTCACGGTTCTAATCAAGACACGAACGAACCTTGGTGGATACTAGTTGATTTGCAATGATGCCAGAAAGGGGCCGTGGCCTTATATCACGTGACTATAGGAGTCGGTAAGGCAGTTGCATAGTTCCAGTAGTAGCAATTACTTTTGGCGTTTTTTGAAAAAGAACCAAAACAAAAATTCGTCTGTAAGTAACACTCTTCCATATGTTGTTCAACATACGACTTACGACTCTGAGGACGTCAGGCCCCGAGACCTTCTGTCCTATACAATATAACAGCTGTCGATTAAAGTCGATAATCGTAATGAATCTATCCATTCTCTGTATCATCTTATTACATGTTTTATGAGATGGCGCCACTACAATACATAAATCCCAATTCACCAAAATAAGTGGAGTGAAATGTGTTACTCGAATTAAGAGTAACGTTAAAATATGTCATGTAAAACATTTTATTTTGTAAATAAAATGTATAAATGTACTTATACAAATAGAATCTTTGTATGAAAGTAATTTGTTATAAAGTATAAAGAACAGTTCTTTTTTAATTAACTAAAAAATAATTGAAGGTTATAAGTAGTAAAATAAATGTGTTAACATTGTTTAAATGTTTATTTATATCTCGTAAAATATGAATTCAATAAAGGAAATTATAGAAGATAGTGTACCAAAAGAATTGAAAAACGCTGTGTTAGTTCACAGTTCACCACTTCCTTTAGATACACCAACTGTAAAAGGTAAGATATTTTAAATGTTTCAGGAAATATTAAATTATACTAATTGTTTCTTTATATTACAAGTACATATTGCTAATATTTTCCTGGATATTGTAGATAATGTTATATATAATTTTTACCTTACTTTGATATATAAAACATCTGATTTTGTTTTTTTTTCAGGATATGATTGGAATAAAGGTATTGATTATGATGCTTTGTTAAAGACATATAAGTATTCTGGTTTTCAAGCTACAAATTTTGGATTAGCTGTGGAAGAAATTCGTAAAATGATAGCAACTAAGAATATACCACTTAAAAATGATCAAGAAGATTTTGAAGAAGATGAATTTATTAAAAGAAAAAGTTCTTGCACAATATTTTTGGGATATACTTCTAATATGGCATCTTGTGGGGTCAGAGATACCATACGATTTTTAGTTCAACACAAAATGGTATAAAAACTTATATTTAGTCTTGTTATAAGTGGCATATATTTAACATACTTTATATGATTTTAATCATTCATAAAAGAGAATAAGAAGATTACAAAAAGTATGAAAAGTTCAGAACAATAAGTATTATTATGAAAAAAGTATTTGACATATATGACATATATCTATTTTAAACATGACATTCACAAGTTTTTTGACATAAAAATGTTGATATATTTCATTATGCTTTTAATGTATGTTTAGCTCTTGTAAAAAAACTTTTTCTGAAATGCCATATCATTAATAAATGTACGAATTGGTATTTATTGAAAGTTATATTGCAGCGAAGTATTTATTTTCTATATAATATTGTTTTAAACAGATGTAATGTTATTCTTTTTCATTTAATTTTGTTACCCAGTGACTAATTTTATCTGTAAACATTTCAGGTGGATTGCATAGTTACTACAGCAGGTGGTATAGAAGAAGATATCATCAAATGTTTAGCACCAACTTACTTAGGAGATTTCCATTTAGATGGCAGAACACTTCGAGAAAAAGGTATCAATCGCACAGGAAATTTACTAGTACCAAACGACAATTACTGTGCTTTTGAAGACTGGGTCATGCCTAAACTGGATACGATGTTAGAGGAACAAAAGAAGAAGGTCTAGAAATATTTATTATAACAAATAAAGGAGAATAAGTATATCAATGTGTACTTGTATTTACAAATATAGGGAACACTTTGGACTCCATCAAGAATTGTAACAAGGCTGGGAGAAGAAATCAATAATCCTGAATCAATATATTATTGGGCTGCGAAGAATAAAATTCCAGTTTTTAGTCCTGCCTTGACTGATGGTAGTCTTGGTGATATGATGTACTTTCATTCTTTCCGAAACCCTGGATTAGTAGTTGACATATTATATGGTACACTTACTTCCTGAAATGTATTTATTTTTTATTCAAATGAAATTTATTATTGAATGGAATTGGAAAATTAGTTTTTCATATCTGAATTTTTTAAACTGTAATTTTCTTTAATAATTTTGTAACAGATCTTAAGCGGCTGAATAGCATGGCTATGAAAGCTGTACATAGTGGCATTATAGTCATTGGTGGCGGCATTGTTAAGCATCATATTTGTAATGCAAATCTTATGGTAATTTATCACCTAATAAAACTAAAAAAATTGAAAAGTGAATTCATGAACGTTATTATTATTACTTTTTTTTTAGAGAAACGGTGCTGATTATGCTGTATTTTTAAATACAGCATCTGAATTTGATGGCAGCGACAGTGGTGCTCGGCCAGATGAAGCTATTTCTTGGGGCAAGATTAGAAAAGATGCAGCTCCTATTAAAGTATTAGGTTTATTATACTTAGCGAAGTGGTTGCTCGGCATAGACAATATTAATAATAATTCCGTTTCCTACAGATATGTGCTGAAGCATCCCTTGTTTTTCCTTTACTGGTGGGCGAAACTTTTGCTCATTACTATCATTCGTCACGAGAAAGGACTGTATCTGATGTATAAAATTAACAAATCTTTATGGCACTTATACTTATTATTAATTTCCTCTTCAATTAATAAATATCGATTTATACAAATGTTTTCATATTTTCGTTATATATATTTTTTTTTCTAATTACGTTGTCATTAATTTAATAAAATAGTAGTTATTTAAATGAAACGTTTTTAATATTATTTGTTTAAGTAACTCATGACTTGAATAGATTTAAATTCTAAAAATACTTTTTGTATCACATTTTACAGATTTTAAGTAATGCAATGAGTCTTTAGAATATTTAGATATACATGTAATTGTTAAATTAACGGATACAACAATTGAGCGTAGGAAAAGAAAAATAAATTTATTAATTTATAAGTATAATTCCATAAACTATTAACTAATTAAAACAATATGACGTCGTGTCATAGAAATATGCTGTTCAAAACGTTGACTTACGTTCCTTTCGTTTTACAATTGATTATTTAGTTGATTATCAAATTGATTGAATGTATTCTTACATATATGTATTTGAAAGTAAATTAGTTGGAAATATTCAACATAATTTCAATTGGTGGACGTTATATGGAAGATTACCAGGTCACAGTTCAGTGTATGAAAACAGGTGCAACAGAAATATACATTAAAATTATATGTACTATTACATGTTGAACATACTTTTACATTGTATAGGACGATGTGAGGTAAAATCTATTATTACAAATGTAACGCGATGAGATGCGATTGAACTAATAAGACGTTCGTTTTTCTTGTTCATGAATATAGATCCAGTGAGACGATATCCAATTATTTGTGCCTTCCTTATTTCACACGTGCAAACCTTGAAAAAATAAACCCACGACTGCGATCATCCCACATCCCCTTGATAGAACGAACTGTGGTACAAAGTGGTGATTGGAGAATAAACTCTGCATCGACATATATTCTTATTCCCTTGGAATCACAATTATTAAATCATTAACTGTGCGTACGTGTGCATATATGTGTGTTTAGAGCGCCATGTACACGAGTGACATTAAAATTAATGTCCGTGATGTGCGCACGCCAACCACCTGCGTTTTCTGGCGCATGCGCGCGCCGTTCTCTGTGGTCGGAATAGCAGATGCAAGTCAGCGCAGGGTTGTAAGAGGGTTGGTCGCGTTATCGTTGTTTTAAGTGGGGTAACGTCATTTGTCAGTTGTTTCCCGTAGGCCCGCGTTCGCGGTCGGGCGTCAATTTAACCCCCACGTCCCCCCCTGTCGGAAAATTCATTGAACGTTGTCAATTTTGCACTTTGACGATTCGCATATACATATACATATAATCCTGCCGCATCGACTCGCCTCGTACGTTCCGTTTCGCGCTACGGCGATCGTTGCTTCTTGTTCCTTACTTCCTACGTCAAACTTACTTCCTGATCGGTATGAACTATGATGGATGTGGAGGAGACGAACACGACTTCAACAGCGGGTTCACCACCGACGCCCTTCAGCCCTGCCGCGGACTCAACTTTTGTTTGGTATGTCCAATAACGCGCCAAGTTAAAGAATGTTCCATGATCGGCGTATTCATTGCTTCAGTGTTGACAGCCTTCATTCCAAATTGACTCGTATCCAACCTTTCCACTACAAAAAGTATCTAAATGAATATTTAATTTAGGGAATATTTTACTTTATTCATCACAACTGACATGTGTGCATTATACTCAACTCTCATGCATTTCTCTTTGTCACACTCGTATTTATAAGAATGTAAGCACCTCCTTTACTGTACAAATCAGGCTCAAGTTCACAAACTCGAGATACCGTTCATCTCGAAGTAAAATAAACGTTTTTATTTGGTCATTGTAACATATTTTAATACTCAAATGAACAGTTCTTCGGTTAATAAACTGTTTTCATTTTCCACATAAATAGATAAGCCACAACGACAGCCACAGGTGACATGTTTTCCTCATAATTTCGTCATGTAGTGTTGTGTAGAATTTTTAGGAATATTAATAAAACACACTCATTCCTTGAAACGTTGATACAGAAGATGGTTCGGTCGGAAATAAAAGCAAGTTTTTGTCCATTAACAGACATATCATTTTATTATTGTTAATTATCGTTTATTAATTCGCTAAAAAAACCCATTAGGCCACCATTAAAAGAATGGCTTTGTTTACTGCGGTATTAAGTTAGCACTACTTCGGCATTACTTGTGATTCAAATGTGAGTCGATAACCTGACTCTTTTTTTATAAATATTAGGTTGGAAACTATGAAACGGGCGTTGAATAAACGACTAGACAAAACAAAAACGCCCGTTTCGGAGTTTCCGACCTAATATAATAATGGAATATTTCACGCAATTTTAACGAATTTTTAACGCAATATTTCAATCGTTTCATAGATCAAATTCAAAATATATTTGCGTTACATTTCTTTAGTAGTGTTTACATTATCCCCTTAAATGATTGACAAATTATTATAAAATTGTTCCATTACCATACGAGTGTAAAATTCTCGTGAATCAAAATGTAAGAATCATTAGTCGAATCAATCGCAGTGTGAACTTGCACAGTACTTTATATGATTTACTGAACACGCTTACGTGCATTCGGTCATTGCGACATTGTACACAATCTCGAGAACTTGTATATTTTGCGTCATTTACCCAATGTTCTAAAGTACCAGTCTTACTATTATTATTAATACACGCAAATTATGTCTTAAGCTCACTTTTAAAGTAGAATTAAACATACATAATGATTTGTACTACTAATCGGATAAAACTTGCACTTTTTTGTTTAACATCACGTACTGATAAGAAATTGTAACAAAATTAATATAATGGACATTGTAAATTAACATGGTACATTCATTAATAGTACATTATTATTATTATTATAACATTAATACGGTGCATTTTAAATATGTACTATATATGTTTATGTGTAACGGACTTTCTTTTACTATCACAGTAGACAATAAAACAATTTAGTTTTGCAAATCCAAAAATTTCATTACACTTACACACTAAAAACAAAATATTCCAGTGAATGCGTGGTTTACGTAACCGTCTCTCGCGAGTCATGTAACATGAGAGCTGTTAAAACCAAACGACGAGCCTAAATTGCGCATTTTTCGTGTCCGATGAAAATCACGCCTGCAGTATACATGCACGTTAACTGATATTACGTCGGGTGAGCGGGTCAAACGACTTTCTAATTTTACGATGATTGGAAAGGTTAGAAAGTTCCATAAGCGGTACGGCAGAAATATCACACGGATGTTTTGTAGATGCAGCGCGACGTCTCATGACTTGTTACCGTGCTCGTTTTACGACTTGTCGCCTCGCTTTGTATGAAAATCTGCTTTACATGTTTATCCAGAGATATACCCCAGTTAGGGGTCTGCGACGGTTACTAATGTGGAAAAGGCATTCGGCATCGGCTGGATGAAAGTAGCATTACTTATGTGCGCTAACTCTGTAGCGCGTTTCTCCATGAAACATGCACCTCGAACGAACGTAATCCATTTTACGACGTATTATAACATTTCCGGTATACGCACTGACAATGGAAAGTAAAGCAGTGCTTTGTTCAGGTTTCTGGGGGGCTGCCGATTTTCGCGAGCGCGCCGTTCGCGTTGCGAAACAGTGTATTTTACATTTTCCTATTGCAAATGTTACATTTTGTTATATCCAATTTACTGTTAATCGCTTTACCGTCATTATTATTAACACTGTTCACGAAATTTGATCATTTCATTGTCGTATTATTTTCTTTCTTGTATCATCCAATACTATTGTACATGAATGAGTCTCCTATGAAAGTTTTCGTGCTGCTTATAAAAGCGTGGCGGATAATGAGCCGTAATAATACATCGATTGTAGCTGTTAAACTATCACACCTATCATGTAGAAATGATGTATGTAAAGCCGCCATGCAAACTTCGACCAATTTAATTGTAGTTGTTGTAATCTCAGAATCGATTGCTAAATAAGACTCAGGCTTTCATCGCGTGCAATTAAAACGCTTGGTTTGAATACAGTGTTTAATTATTTTTTTAACGCTGGCAGTTACAATAATATTTGTGATGAAATTTATCGGCAAGTATATATGTGCCACTCAGAAAGTGGTACATTTACGGCAAAAGCGTAACTGTTGCATTGCCCAACTCAAGAAGGTTATATGAATCAGGATAATTAAATAATATCGTTCGACCGACGCGAAGAAAAGACACGTATGGAACATTCGTGGAACAACTGAGCTGTGTGCTTTAACGTCCTGCACAAAGGCCTGGAATTAATCGCCTGATTTTTATTTCAAATGTTTTCATAACGGGTTGACGGTGCGGTGACCAAATACTTATATACTGTGTTTGCTACATATTTAGATATGCACCTCCGTGTTAAATAATCCAAGCTTTAAGTGCACCGAGTCGCGCTCCACCGTCCAGCCTTGTTTTCCATTCCGCCGATTAAAAATGCAAGTAGCCAGACAACGTTTCGCGGGTGCTTTACCAACGATATTCGATTTCTCCTGGGAGAAGGAGATTGTTACGAAAATACTACAGAACTCAAAGTACACCCGCTCTTGTGTGAAAATGCATCTCGTGAAAACCTACATCCACCCATGATACATAGCTCCCGAGCGATTATTTACCTCGAGCACATCTTTTTTCCCGGCTCCATTCAAAATTTACCAAGAATATATGATAAGAGTACTGTACATTTTCTCTCACTTTGATCGATCGATTCAAGTTTTGGGAGCGACGAATGGACGTTGCAATTGATCAACCAGCTTGACAACCGAAACGCCCGCAAGTCCGTTTAATGCCCGAAAGCTTTATCCTAGTCCAGACCCTGGCCCAACAAAACACTGCATTCCTTTATTAAGGAGAACTTTCTCGTCGAACGCTAATCATTTTTTATTTTAGCCTGACCTACTTTCATTCATCGTCTGCCTTTTTCAATAATAATCATCGAAGTGGCTCGAAATAGCGGCGTTCAATCGGTCCGTAGTACCCGCGGTCTTCTTACCTTCAAAATCCTCGTCTACGTCACTTCGTCATAACTAACGCCTGCGGATCGAGTGCAAGTATGCTTATTCATAAACAGTCGACTTTTTCGTCTGATAAGACGCGCATGAACGCCGTGTCTTTTTATCTTCGCTAACCTGCAGAATTGGGGAAACCGATAAGGAGCCGATTGAACTTAGATGGGGGTTAAAACAGCGTCTACATTCCGTGCCTCGGAATGTAGGCGCCAGAACGTGTTTCGGAAAAAATGACTTTGGGAAATCAGCGATATTAATCAGACCCTGACGCGCGAACGGATGCATTCCACACGTTCCTCTAGTTCTGTTTTCTTCGCCATTATCCCAAACGGATACCGGTTCTGTGTAATTTACGATCGTAAACTAGGTCACTACCTTATCGCACGTACAAAGGCAAAGGTTTCGGAACACCCTGCAGTGATCGTACGATGAACGCGAGCGCGCGAGCGCGCCGGTATATCCGTCGAATGCAATTGAATTTTCTGGGGCAAGTTGTCGCGCAAAGTCGACGATGATTCGATCGCGGCGGCGGTGCCTTTCGACCTTGCGAAATGTATAATGGATATTTCCATTTCAGTGTGAAGCGGGAGCCGAGCACGGAGGAGCCAAGCAGCCCTCTGGAGGCGACCAGCCCCAGCTCTATCCTGCGCAACAACGGTAAGTCCTCCAGCTTGAAAATGGTCTTACTTATTTAAGAGGAAGCCTTCATAACCGATAATCAGTCGTGATTCCCCTGAAGGGAAATTCGCTTAAACTGTCGAGGAGTTTCGAACGTGATTTGCGACTCGCGTATCTTCATCCGTGTCAAAGTGTCGTACCACCCCCGCCTCTTCGCCATTGTCGACGCATGACATGGATCATTTAAAATACGTGATTTTATACATTATTAAACGTTGCTGTTGGGTACTCCTCGTTTATTACCCTACCGTTAGTTTGCGAAACTTCATAATTACAATGTACACGCTCATCCACCTTTGTACTGGTGACTAATTTAGGTGTTTACATAATGGCACGTTATGAAGTATAATGCAGTTAAGGGGCTACATTGTAAGAAGTGATGGAACGGGACTCCACCTGTAGCCGACCGGAGAAAAATTACGCGAGAAGTGCATTTCTCGATAGAAAACTGGTAAAATACAAAGTTCCGATTAATTCTCCGGCAGAGCTTCGAAGTTTCTGGACTGCTCGGAAAGTTTCATGAAGATTAGGGAAGAAAGTGGACAATAAATTTGAGGCACAAGTATAGGAATCATTAATCACGGATTTAATAAGTGATCTTGAATATTTAACGGTGCTTTGTGGAAAAAGATTAATTAATCCCGACGTGCGTACTAGAGTGAAACTGTATTCGATATTTGATCAATGTAACAAATCGTTGTGTTACAAATGAATGTCGCGTAAAGTGAAACTTTGATTTAATGAGTACAAAATTTAGAAGGTCGATCGTAATATGCATAAGTTGACGTAGCCATGCGAGGCTTTCGTATTAGCCACTGCTATCACACACACGCGCCTTTTTGTAGTCAAATTCTTATTCGAGCGGCGTCGGATCGATTCAAAAGTGACAGCGGCCCGCCCCACCCTATTATGTTCCCGCTACCACTCCGATCCCAGCTTCCAGGCGTCTGTTAACTCCGGAATGGCTTACGTCGAGCCGGAAGATTCCAACGACCGGAAGTTTCTCGCACGATGTTTCTTATAATTGAATTCACCTATTTTTCCACCCTTCTCAATGGCTCCGTTCGAGGGTGCCATTTGCACCCTATCCAAAACCACGCATTATTGACATTACCCATTACAAACGTGCGGAAAAAGGCAACAGACAGTGCCTTTTGTGCGAAACATGCGTCAAGTACGCGTTTGACATAACTATCTTGTCCCGCTCACCAGATTGCTCTATTCCACGAAGCGTCTATGCACTTTTTGATAAGTATGTCATTTCGTAGAAATACTGGCCACGGTTATAAATTAAAAATCCCGTTGTTTCGATGTTTCATTCAATGCAAATGTAATTTCGTTCATGTGTTATGAAAAATGAACAAAGGAAGAAAGAAAACACTGTGATATTTATTAAATTATCGATTCGCGTTATTCCTGCGTATATTTTCACTTCCTTGGTTCTACCATTCTGCCATCAATTCATAATCAGTTGTGAATGTTTAAATCGCATTTCCCGTGGGCGCCTGTTTATTTTCTTTATGCAAACAGGATTATTCCTGGAATTAAAGTATTCATGACTTCATTTGCAAAAATGTATAACTGTGCAGTTCCTGTTAACAAATTTATTAATTTTTACTACAACATATGAACACTTCCTAGCACTAATCTGCATTGTACAAATGTATCCTGGATGTGCCATTACCTACTAAAATTTTTACAGTAAATTCTCTTCTCAGTGTACTTTGCGTTGATGTTCAGTTTCTTTGGAAGTCTGACATTTACAACGTTTAACATCTGAAAATCTGGCAAATAGTTGTAAAAAGAACCGAATGTGGTACTTTAGTAATAAACGCAATTACTTATTGGCGGGATAAAAAGTGGTGGACAGAAAAGGTACGCTAAAATGTAGTATGACTTACATGCTTGTTAGACATTTTTGGCACTTGTCCTTTCGGCCACACGCATCGCACCTCGCCATGTTTTTCGCGAAGTCTTCGTTACAATTTGTAAGTATATTCGCAAAAGCAATCTGTATATACACGAGCGTATGTAACCGGTTTCCCAAGTTCATTACTCTGTGAGCACATCTCCTTTCCCGACAAGTGTACAGCATGTGGTCACAGCGTTCAGTTGGCAGTCTCGTATACGCGTGGCTTCATCCCTTTCTTATACAAACTCTATGTCAATTTGGCATCTTCGTCAACTGGAGTATTTACAACCGCATCGATCTCTACGACCTTCCGTTTACGTTTATATTGCCTGCGAAATGTCTAGCCCGTGACTACCAAAAACAAATATTGTTTAACATTCGTCCCGCCAATAAAACCTCGCTGCTCGTTGAAACGTGAAATAACAACAATTATATTGTCGAACATTTCACCGTGTCATTGAAAATTCTTTGCTCTTTTTTGAATTCTTTCGTACCCTTCTGTGAAACGCAATGTCATGGAAATGACTGTAAATTAGAAATTGGTTACTCAGAGAGATAGTCATTTTTCTGAAGGCTCGATACACGGAAGTAATCAATGATTTGTGATCAGTTGACTGTCTTATATATAATAGAAAACATCGTACAGAATGGTCCATTTTGTCGGCGTAGGGAAAAATGGCTAATTCACGTTGAACGTGAGATAATATTCTGGTAAACATATTTAATTCGACGGCAAATTAATTTTGTCAAGCAAACGATTACAGTTTTTAGCATCCCGCGTAAAATACTGTTTACGTTATTACGGTTATCGATAAGTTCGTTTCTTACTATTATCACGCGGTAAAAGCTCACATTAGCCAATAAGACAATATGTGCGCATTTTTGGAACTGAGTTTTTTCAACTAGTTACACGGGCATAAGAAGTAAATATATCAATTGCAGTTCATTTGCGGAGAATTTATTGGCGGAACAAACAGCCGGACTCCGGAGAAGTACTTTCAGCATTCATCGCAATAATTAAATACTTTATTCGGCAATAAATAGACCGCAGGTTTCCTAAGCGACACACTTTAGCGGTTAATAGTGTTCCGATAAAAAATACCTTCCTGTATGTTTTCACCGGTTGATTCGATTGCAAAATAACACGTTCGTGAAATTGGAATGAAGAAGGTAATTTGTTTTAGTTATCCGATAGGTTTCAATATTTTATTAATCTACGAAGAGACATTGCAGTGGGGACCTTTTTACCTTGCTCGTAATTTTCGTGAGAAAGTCTTTCTGCTTGGAAATATGGGAAACTTTGTTCGCGCGTTTACGGCGCGGCAACGATCCAATGTGAGTCCGCGCACTTGGGCATAAATCATAGATTAACGCTATTAAATGCGTACAATCCGTTGTATCATTCGATCACGTATCACCGATTTGCGTGATGTTCATAGGTAATAATACCGAATCTCAGCAGTTGCCAAGTAACATCGTACAAATTGAGAATGCACCTGCACAGTTATTAATAACTCTCTATTGCTTACATGGTAAAATACAATACCAACAATGTATTACGGCACTTTGTGAATATGTTAGCAACAATGGTCATGACGCAGTGCGTATTAGTCGGCAGCGTTTATTCTCTTTAAAAAAGAATTATTCCCTCTGTAATTAATCAGCGGTAAAACTAGTTGCTAACTGGTAAATAATAATAAATAATAAATAATAATAAATAATGATAAATAATAAATACTCGTCGGGTTAAAAACGTACATCGATTTCACGGTTGGATTGAAATTTGTTATTTTATGAACTTAGGTAATTTTTTAGGTAAAGTGTGCTGTAGAGAAATAATTATATTGCCAAAACCGTACTTTGTAAATAACGAATTTACGTTGTGTTTCGTACTCAGTTCCACAAAAGGGTTTCTTCAATTTTACAAGGCAGGTATATGTTTTAAAAACGCTTGCACATCAAGACTATTTGGATATAAATCCGTATAAAAGTTTTTGAGTAGCGAGAACGACACTGCGCAACCTGGCGAAAAAACTGACCCACCGACGGCGTTTCAGTCAGTCAGTCTCGATCGCGCATTGTCGTGGAAAAGGGAACGGTTGGCAGTGCCCCCTCGCTAGCATATGAATTCCCGTTGCAGCTGGAGAAAACGCAAAACTGGCATCGCTCGGAGACTAACTTTTCCCATCGAACATGCGGTGTCTATCATCGGTGTGGAAGCCTCGGTCGTGGTGGCCGGAGGCGCACCGTCAAACACAGGACGCGATCCCCGCTGGTAAAGAGCCGTGAAGTGGCGTACAAAATCTGTTTTAGCGTGAGCGCGTTCGCGGGTACAGTGGCGCGGAGACCGTGTTCGGGCCCGCTCGGCACTTCTCGGTCAATGAACTATCGTTGCTGGTGAACCCAGTTGGTCTACTCCGCCCCCTCCCCCGGCTCGGCGGTGTCGTCCCGCGGCCTCCCCTCGTCACGACGGCAATCTCATTCCCCCGTCGATCCGTCTCCCCCCTCCATTTCGCGCCCGCTCCCTACTTCGGCCGGTCTCACTGTACTCACACGCAACGCTTTTGAACGTGTGCAGTCACACAGGGACGCCAAATTGCGTCTCTCCGTCCCCCACCCACGGTCCATTCCCCTCCACGCGGCTACCCTTTTCGCCGCCCTCCCGCTCTCGCCCCTTCGTTCCCGCTACCGCGCTGCCCGGCACGCCGCGCGAATTGCAATGCCGTAACGCGGCAAGCGCGCCGGTTTTACTTACCTCACAGGTAAACCGAGCGCTCGCGCAACTCGCTGAGATACAAGAAGGAGAGAAAGAGCGGAGAAAGAAGGACGGGCAACGGGACGAGGGACCGCGGCAGCAGCACTCGCGCGAGCACCCGCCGGCAACCTCGAGCGCGAGACAGCACCCGGTGCACGGACACGTGATTGCGAACTATTCTAATACATCGGGCTCGCGTCTTCGTCGAAACACGGCCCACGAGCGGATCCTTCTGTATGCGCACGCCGCCGCGGAAACGATGCCGACCCGGAGCACGTGCTTTCGCGGACTGTGAACGCCGAGCCTGCGTCATGGATCGTAAGAGGAACCGCAGCTCTATCGAACAGCGCGCGGTCGTTCCCTGTTCGAGCGCCGAGGACGATTGACGGTGTCTGGCCGATCTAGGCGCGCGTTTGCCGGCTTTCATTTAAGACTGCTGTCGCTTCATGCACTCATACCTGGTGACCCGCCGTTCACCATCCTCCGCCGAGCATCGTTCTCTCTATGATCTAGGATCGATCGGTCCCGGTGTCGATCGTTCCTGTACGATCGTTCCCGTATCACGAACGATTCAGCCGAGATTGCTGGGTGATCGAAACAGTACCAGCTATTCGCTGTCTGTTGGTATTGACTGTCGCGTGTGTGACGGATTTCAGTTTCACATCACCGAACGAGGATACACAGTGGATTCCATAGTGCTTCGTTGTATCGATTGTTGCGATTACGGTTGAATATAGCTGCGTGGTGGATTATGACTCTCTGCGACCGATCGGTGGGAACAGAAGGAAGAGTGCGCTCCAGGGAAGATTAACGTTGCATTCGGATATCGTGACTGAGGGTTGTCATAACGTTGCTCGTGTGGCCGTCGACGAGGGGCACACGGCAGCACGAACTCTGCGCTTGAACTTGTGTACCGAAATCAGCCTGGATGTCGGCGAGATCGCAACGACTCGTGCAGGTAATTAACAGTGGTAGCACGATTCGTACTTGCAAAACGATTATCTGATATTTACGGGTCGTGAATGAACGTTTGGTGATTTATCGACACGGAGCGATGTAATAGGAAACACTTGCTAGGGTTTTTTTGCATGCTACGCGACTCGCTATCCAGGCGTAAATTTCTGCTCTTAAGATTATTGTCACTTACTTAAGGTGAGGATAATTTATTTTATCCCCTTCTTTCTGTTAGTTGAGTCTGTATATATTGAAAGTTGATAAAGAGAGTGAAAGCATAAAGGTATTCTATATTTCATTTTACATCGAGCTGGTTGTTGAAAATATTACTCCAAGCATTTCGTTTGACACCATTTGTGTAAAATCTTTTAACACATATAATCACGCATGAAAAATAGTCATTTATTATGCAGACACCTTTATCTAGTTTAGTATGTACACAGTTTAGTATAGTTTAGTATAACACAATAATTAAGTGATTGAACTTTTATAGTTTAATCAATTAAATAATTTACAATTTAGTATAATCTATGGTTGTAGTTTAAAGAACATGTCTGACATGCTAATTCATCAAAATAAATATCATAACTGATGTTAAAAACTTGATTTCAAACTATGATTTCAGAGAATATATAATATATTATAGTAATATTTTTATGAATAAATGTCACTTTCACTAATTATAGCGTTATTTACTAGTAAATTAGTTGCACAACTTGTACAACACATCTCTTTTCAATTTAACTGAAAGTTTATCATACTTAAAAAGTAGACTTATCCACACAAATTATATATTTCGGCATTTTCAAGTAGTAATATTTATGTAAATGTGTAGACACATTTATGTACTAATATTTTCATATTATTTTTTATTGCCGGTAACAAGAATTATTAAACGTCATGTATTGGTTGGCAAGAAAGTAATTTCGGTTTTTTCAGTTTTATTTCCCACTGAAAATCGAAATTGCT
>JABFPT010000074.1:64405-76638 GCA_022817245.1 Nixonia krombeini | reverse complement strand
CTTTCCTTTCAGTCCGGATGATATTGCGACCGGGTGAGCATTTCCGACCCGTCGAAGGACCGCGTGATGACGAGGCGCGATCTTCGCCAAATCCCACGCCCCGGTCGTTAGCCGGAGTCAGCAGTCGGCTCGTCATCGGCGTGTCATTCGATACCGCTCCATCCACGATTCCGAGGCCCCCGACTCTGGTACTTAGCTCTGGCAGTGTCACGTCCGCGAACCGTGCAACGCCCATCGCCGGATCGTTCCAGCCAACGAAGCAAATTGTCGAAGTCCAATAATGACGCGGATGACGTACCGATTCGTCTCCTCCCGATGTTAGATCGGGCTGCGAACACAGTCACGATCGCACGTCGCTAAGGACCCGCTAATAATTTCCATCGGCTGCTGAATCGATAAAGCGAAATGGAAACGAGCATCGACCGCAAACCGCTCGAATCCAATTAAAGTCGATCCATTGCATTTGGTTGGATGCGGATTCCGGTCCAGTAATCGCAAGTAGGTGATAGCGGCGCCGGTGTTTCTTTCCGAGTTCAGAACGCCGCGAAGGGGTCGTCTCGGGGCAATCGAGGCTAAACTATGGACTCATTTACACACCTAGTCCCGCTTCCGCTCGGTTCGTTCCCGGCCCCGAAAGACGGCGAGGAGCCCGAATGGTTTTCATATTGTCTTTTTACCGCTCATTCTCATTTTATCGCTTGTTTAGCCGAGACCCTCCTCTGCAATGGGTTAATCTTCTCCACGACGACGAAACGCTTTCTCCCGTTACCCTCTCCCTCCCACTCTCTCTTTCTCTCTCTTACTCTCTCTTTTCCTCTCTTTTCCTCTCGCTGTTTCTCCCTACCTCCCTGGCCAGAATTTACGAGATGAGGAATGGTTGGTCGTTTCGTCGCGATAAAACTCGCATGGTTCATTTCATTTTGATTGTTAGGGCAGCCTTGCAAATCACGATTATGCCCCGGCTGTAAAGCGACAGCGATCATGACGCCGTCGATGCACGCGCGACTGTCGGAACGGGCTGAGGCTCGCTGACGTCGCCGGACGAACGTGACTTCGACCGATTTCTTATTATACATCATAACACAGCCTGGACATGAGCCGAGGGGAAAGTGGAGCGTTGAAACCCTCTTGGAGGAGTGGCGCGGTTCGGCGAGGGTAGTCCGGGCGGTAGCACTTAAGACTATTGTTTTCAATGTAATTGGATAGCTCGTGCCTTTCCTATCTTTCTCTCTCTTTCTCTCCCTCTCTCTCCCTCTCGTCCGCTGCTTCCTCCAGCACGTTCGTCTCTCTCGCCTCTCGGCAAATGCACCAGATGGGGTGGCGCGGGCACAGCCAGTCCCCACGAAGCTTCGACAATTATCTTGATTGTTTTATGCATATACCATCGGTCCGAGGGGAAGAGGCGGAGAGAGACGACGAAAGACGGAGAGACGTGGAAACGCACAATATTCTCCGTTTCCTAATTCACTGGCCCTCCGCGCCGTTGTCAGTAATTTCAGCCTGTTCCACGAGCGCGGTTTCGCGCACCTGCTGCTTCTAATTTACTGCGCTTGCTCCAAGCTGCTCGCCACTTCAGGAAACACCACCGTGTCCTGGCAGGAAAATTCCCGTCATAATTTCGTAACCGACACTAGAAATCGAGATTTTATCAATCGACTGAGTTTAGACGCTCCAGGCTAACCTAATGCGGTTTCCGCCGCTATTAATTTCTTCGCATTCTCCTGAAAATACAGTGCAGTAGCAACTCACTATCTTCAATGTACATAATTTAAAAAGACAAAACGTGATTAGCGATTTTAAGACGGTAAATCAAAATCCAAGTAAACAAAATGCTGGCGCGATAACGTTGCGAATTTAATGGCAGTTTCCCGGGTCGCATGGCTTACCTCCAAAAGCAACGTGATACACGAGTAGTCGGATTGGAACGGAAAGGAAGTTGGACGGAGAACCGACGGGGACAAGGTGGTGCGCCGCGATCGCGAGTGCGGTTTCCAAAAATACCGCAAACTTGTGTAAAAAGTTCAGGGAGCTGTAACGCAACGACTGCAACGTGCTAATTATGTAAAAATATGATGCGGTTGGTCTTCCCAGCGCCAGCTTTCGCACATCGTCACGGCATAGTAGCTGGCTCGTTTCATTTTTCCCCTTTTTCTCGCGCCAGGCTATGTCTCAATCCCCGGCCACCGCTGAATTTTTCTCACATGCTATCCACGATCTGCTACGCTCTTACGACTCTATATCTGTCACTATTCGCCGAAGATTAGTGACCCTGTTACGTCCATCCTGGCGTTTACCTTCCATTAGTTTCGCCAAGTATCCGCGTCTTCGAAACAGTCGTGTATAAATTTCGCGACGCGTTTTTTTAGTCGCTCGGTCAAATTTCCGTGCGGTACGCCATGCGGAAATAAAAATTATGGAGACACCTTGAGTGATAAAAGTTTCTCCCGCTCGCAACATCTGCACGCCTGCGCAGATGTCTGCGGTGTACAGCGCGTCGGATATTTTGTCCTGCGTCGTATATTTATTTAATCTCCTTTTTTCAAGCAATGAATAATATTTCGCAGGTGCAGCACTCGTGGTGAAGTATCGACCAGCACGTGCCGACGAGTCGCATCTTTATTTCGCGAAGCCTAATTTTTACCGATTGTACAAAAAACCCGATGATAGCCGATACGTGATTTTAATCGCGAGACACGATTGCTTTACTTTGAAACGTTTCATCAAGAACCTTTTCGGCGCGAAATCAGATCTTACTGTCGCCGAGATTCAATAACTAAACATTTCTCTTTTTTTTTTTATTTGCAGCATCCTTATCCATCGGAAGACCAGAAGAAACAATTGGCACAGGACACGGGGTTAACAATCCTTCAAGTCAACAATTGGTGAGTGCTTGTTCAATGCATATCTCTACCCATCTAAATAATTGGGATAACTGCGTATAATAAAATTGAATCGCAACACGCTTTCATTAATTTCCGGTTGATATTACTCGTCTGAATTCGTTATTTACGGTCATGATTGATTCACTTGTCGAAAACATACGGGAACGACTGCACGCACACATAGCCAACGAATCATTAAAAACGATTGGATCTGGATCGCCTTGAGCAGTTGCGCGATGTTTGTGACGTTAATTACAGCAGCGATATTGATCTATTTTTCGCTCTCGCATTTCGCGTCGAAAAATCGGAATTGTTCGTTAACGGCGTCCCGCCGAACAATAACTGACGCGGCATAGCAATAACAGCGGTTACGTCATTCCCGTCTGAATTTCATTCTTGAAAAAACTGCGCAAAACTCCTCATTACAAAATGCCTGCTTGCGGTATTATTTTCGTAGCTGAACAGCTAAATCGGTGGCTTCGCTGATTCACCCGAAAATGATTCGAAACATGTCGCAGAAGTGTTCGAACGTTTTCACCAGCCGCTGCATTCCTTTTATAAATAATCCCGTGCAATACGTGCTCTCATTTTTTCTTGGCAGCCTGCCGTGACGTTTATTTTGAAATTGAATCCGAATCCATCGGCGTTTTTCGCGAACGCGTTACGAAAATTATCCACGAGATAACAGTCCGCCGCGTATATTAAGTCGCGCCGGCTCGCTCAGCCAGCCTTTAATCTTGGGGCGAATAAGCGCGTATCTTGGATTATAATCCAGTTCGCTGTTGCGTGGCAGTTTTACGATCCCCGCGCTCGCCCCGGTGACAAGTGTTGCTGTTTTGAAATTCTGCGATCCGAGAAATCCGGTAGTGTCTTTCGCACCGTATACATTTACATTATCGCATTATCGCTCCGATAAATAAGCGAAATGTTGCTTTGGCAAAGAGCATTCCAACCGAGAGCACAATTATAGATTTGATTAAAGTAACAGAAAACGAAGCCCACGCGAAGCATACGCGATTTTAAACGCCTGTAAAGCTGCGAACACATCATTTCGATACAGTTCGCTAAAATTATCAAATTGGTCTTGGTACCTGACGGAAGGCCAGCGCCGCTGAATTACTCGGTAACGATTTCTCGTAGGAAACGACCGCGAACGAGTCGTCGATGTCGATCAACATTTTTACCACCGCCGTGATGGACACTTCTTCGCGGCGCTCGCGCCTCCGTCCAAATTACCGTCAATTTCATTCGCCATGTTCCTCTCCCCCTTCCCCCAGTGCGAAAATTAAACGAGATGCCGCGGCGTATAAACGCAAAATCTCTCTGGCTAACTTTAGAAAGACGGATCGAAATAATCCGCCCCGGCGCTCGCAGCCGTGAATCAGCCTCACTATTCGCGAGGTTATAAAACGCGAAATGAATCGCCGGATACCTATTCGGTTGTCCCTCCCCGCGTACCGCCGCGGTGCGTGTCGCGGGTGGTGCGTTCGCCGCGTATAAATAAAATCGTCGCGACGTTCTCGCGGTACTTCTTCGTCGCTGTCGTAGGAAGCGCTTAGCAGACGCGCGGATGCATGGTAATTGAGCACAAATCAAGTTTAAGGAGGGATTTGCGTTACGCTCTCATTTTCATCATGGTGGATGCGTTCGTAGACACATTCTTCTACGCCCACAAGAGCACGTTAATTACCCGCGGATACGAGGCTAATTACGTCTCGTGACCGGCCGAAGATTAAAAGGAATCTTTGGAATTTTCGTGAAACTCGCGTCCGGACGCGATCCACTATTTATATGGGCCGAATAGCCGAATCGTTATCCGCGGATGCTTTCGAATGGAATATTTACCATTGTTTATTACGACCTCGTTACGTTTTAATTAAACTTCAAGCGCCATTTGTTGCTATCCAATTACGCGTAATTAAATAAAAGATGGAGGAAGAGTTACCAAGGCGGATAGGCTACAAGGGTTCTGCGCTCGTCGAAAAGGAAAAAGCGGAGAGAGGAAAAAAGAGGAAAGGGACGGAAAACTGTGCAACCCTCTTAAATAATATACCCTATGGATCCCGTGATGCATCGATGTCCGCGATAATTGTCAGCCACTTAATTCCATTATCGAGAGTCTCCACGTGGAAAAAAAATGGGCAAATTAAAACGTCGATTACCCGGCAATAACTCGCGCGAAATAATATCGCTCGCATGTGCTAGCATTGATATCCCCGCAGCCTTCGCCGGGATTAATAAAATTATTTCCCCGGGGATAAATGTGACACTCTGCCGCGAGAGGGACGAGCGGGACGAGGGAGGGAGAAGGAGAGAGTAGGCGAAAGGGAGAAAAGAAGAGAGGGAGAGAGAGAGAAGAGGAGAGGATGCGGCGCAAAGAGGCGAAAAGGTAGCCGAGGTGGTATAACTCTTGTATTCGCTGAAATAAACGGCGTAAGTGCCAACTGTCGCGGGTCCGCCGTCGCGGCGAGGGGCAGTCGATAAATAACCTCTGGTTTATTAGCGAGGTATGCGGTGACAGGGGCGGGAGGCACGAGGAAAGTGGTTAAATTAGCAGGAATATTAGTACATATTTGCACCACCGTTCGCTCCTTCTCCGTCCGCCTCGCTCCCGCTTATCTATTATCTGTTTCGTTCTCATTACCTTTGCCGCTACATCCACACCTCTCTTTATCTTCCCGCGCGTTGAATTATTAAAGCCCATTAAAAAACATAAGGCGAGGCTCAATTAGAGCGACTTTCCCGTCCACAATGCCGCGTTATGAATGCGCTATTCGCCGTCGGCTTCGATTAAAAATGCAACGCTCGAGTGTTCTCGCTCGAGGAAGTTTCGAGCGTTGGCGCACGCTGATTCATTAATCGCGTTTGCGTTTTGATCCGGATGAGCAATTGGGCTGGAAACGATCTGGCAGACTCGGCGGTTCGATCCGAGGCGGTCGCGCGCGCCACGCAACAACAATCGAGCGTTCCAAGTGTCGTAAATTTGGATCGCGGCTTGTCGACGATTTTCCGCAATGACGCGGGCACTTGCGCGAATACGGATGGAATAGGCGAGAGCGCGGGCCGCGCACACGATAACAAGCTGGCAACGTTTCTAACTACCGTCCCGGCTGATATATGTGACGGAAAATTGTGGGTGAAGGGTGGGGCGCCCGAGGAAGAGCCACCTTCGGCGAGCAAGGCAACCGGCGCGTGATGTTACGTTTATTTACGAATTATTTCTCATTTGTCCACCGACGCTCTAATTGGCGCAGCTGTTTCGACGACGTTGCTGTCCCCTACAGACGCTTGTGAAGTTAACACCCTTTTTTTGATAATCAAAACAATAATTAGGGTTCTGAAGATTTCTGAGGGTTTTAAAAAGATTCTGTACAATTTTCGAAAAAAGGGTCCTAAAGGTGATACATTACGATCACATAATTAGCCCATAACCACCAATTTTTTTTCGAAAAATCAACTTTGACATACAACTTTGTCTTATGTACCAATAGATAGATCTCGTGACGGACATCAAGAATAACCCCCCATGTTGGTGCCTCCAATCATTAGGAGCAGAGATATTCGAGAAAAAAGTGATAAATTATGTGCTGAAGGCGTGATTTTCCGAGTTTCACAGTTTCCACGCTGTAACTTTTCTCCACTGAAAACTTCCAAGATAAGTGAAACACCATCTTAATCCGGGAATTGAGACCTATCCAACGAGCTAAAGCACGTCGATGTGAACCAATAATACGAATTTTAATTACAATTAGAGTACCACCAGTTTGTTTTATCCGCACCAATTTGCCCTCTTTTTCCTCCGATATCTCCGCTCCTAAACGTTGGAAGGGCCAACATAGGGGGTGATTCTTGATGTACACGACGAGATCTATCCAATGGTGTGTAATTCAATGCTGTACGTCGAAGTTGATTTTTCGCAAAAAATTGAAGGGGTACCCCTTTGGAAAAATGTCGAAAAATCAACTTCGGCTTTCGGCGTTGAATCATACACCATTGGATAGATCTCGTCGCGTACATCAAGAATAACCCCCTATATTGACCCCTACTACCATTAGGAGGGGAGATATTGAGGAAAAAGTAGAAAATTAGCGGAGATAAAACTTAAACTATTGGTACTACAACCGCAACTGAAAGCCGTCTTCTAGGTGCAGATCGACTTTTTTCAACTCGTTGGATAGCTCTCAATGTCCTGAATAAGATGATACCTTGTTCGCTTAGAAATTCCCAAATGGAAGAGAGTTATAGCGTAGAAACTGTGAAATTTGGTGGATCACGTCTCAATCACATAACTTTTTTCTTCTTTCCTGAATATCTCTGCTCCTAATGATCGTAAGGGCCTACATGGGGGGTTATTCTTGATGTACGTCTCAAGATCTATTTAATGGTATGTAATTCAAAGCTGAAAGCCGAAGTTGATTTTTTAGTATTTTTCCCAAGGGAGATTTTTCCAAGAGGTATCCCTTCAATTTTTGTCGAAAAATCAACTTTGTCTTTTAGCTTTGACTTGTATACCAACAGATAGATCTCGCAATGGACATCAAAAATTACCCCCCATGTTGACACTTTCCGTCGTTAGGAGCAGAGATATTGGGGAAAAAACCAAATTGCACGTTATTTGTGCACAAGTCAATGTAAAGTAAAACAAAAACGTGGGATTGGAAAAGTATCGAGGTTGACATTGAAGGTCCGCCGAACACTTGAAGGGTTCGTTTGCTCATTCCATCAAACAGTTTCATTTGCTCAGCTCCCGCCGCGCCTGCAGCTCGACCACCTCCGTACATTTGCCTTGCCATGTAACCCCTCGTGTTGCGGTACAACTATCGCGAGACCCACTACGAACGGAAACCCTCTGGGGCCGGGGCAGTAGGAGTCGGATATCTAATTAGCGGGGGCTGATCGGTAATTACTACGATTAATCAATCCGTTTTCCATTTGCCCTTGGCGCACGTGCTGAATAGAGACAGAGGCGTAGTCTCGGAAGCGGTGGGAGCGAGACGGAGACCAGTTGCGAGGCAAGCAAGTGGAAAGAGACAAGGGACTGCGTATTTGTAATGGCCGAAAGGGGTTTCGGAAGTTGGGGCGAAGGGAC
The DNA here is from genome assembly GCA_022817245.1 of Nixonia krombeini. Taxonomy (NCBI): domain Eukaryota; kingdom Metazoa; phylum Arthropoda; class Insecta; order Hymenoptera; family Scelionidae; genus Nixonia; species Nixonia krombeini. The sequence goes on along the minus strand of JABFPT010000074.1, from coordinate 68,667 downwards.
ACGTTTTAAGAAATGTTTAAGCCGTTATTAACATCGCTCGTTGGCGAACAAAAGCGCCCATTTTTCACGAGTAACATTTTGACGTTTCAAGCCGGCTTACATGTCGAGCTTCGGAAGAAGGAAATGGACCAGTATCGGTCCTCAAACGCCGTTGAGTAGAATCGTGAATAACGCGCAAATGAAGTCTAATACGAGCTTTATTATGGTTCGTTCCGACCGCATGTCGCGCAAAGTTACATGAATTTGAGCGTGAACGTATGGCACCTACGCGCTCGAAAAGAGGATCAGTAATATTGGCGGATTGATCAGGTCAATATGCATACGTTTGTCGACCCACTCGACTCGGACTCTTATTGAATTAGGCTCACTGCGCACGTGCATCTGTCCACTGTTCGCTCGTTTCGTAATGCCATTATTACCGGTTCAAGCCACACGTAACAAGTGACATAAGGACGCGGAGAACAAAGAAAAGAAAAAGCGCGCCTGAATCGTAGGGCGAAGTTTGCTCTGCGCCAGAGCGAAACTCTCGTTGAAATGTAATCTTCGGCGTTAGTTTTCATAAAACGGACTGAGCCAATTAAAGGATCGTAACTGGAGATTCGGATGTTTGCTCGATCAACCCTTTGGCAGTAGGACCCTTGACCGCGTGTCTCCCGCGAGAGTCCCTTCAGCCGGACGGTGTAATAACACGATAATCCTCTCGCGCAAAACAAATACAGAACCGACGTGGCTCTCTGAACCCTTTCCCGTTTAGAGGGTTCGCCCGCGCATTCGACTCGTCCGGTGATCGATCGCGATTGCACTTAGAATCTACGCCACTACGCGGAAGTCGAGATTCGGGGGTGCGACCCTTCTCGACTGTTAGTCTTTCGGTAAAAACTATTTGCAAACTTTGGGCTAATAGCGTTCGGAGATTTCGCGTTCGTGTTTGTAAATTCTCGGTATCATCCCGATCATAATCTAATAGCTCATTAAATATATCGATTGGCGAGGAGATGGCGATGACAGAAGATCGATGCAAATGGGTCGACTATGAAGTCAAAAATAAGCGATTGATTAAAATGATAACTCTAAAAATAAATATGCCAGAATCGCAGAGAAATGGGAATGAAAATGAGAGTCTCGGAATCGCGGGTGGACACAGGGACAATGGAACGATTTTGATAACCATGGCGAAAATCGAGCGCGATTGTTCTCTTATCGCTGTCAATTTCCCATGTTTCCCTGTTCTTCTTAAAATAGTGCGCAAGATGGCAGACTTTTCTACCGCCTTCTACCTCGCCCACTTGCCAAAGCAAGCTACCAAAGGGTCAACAACGCAGACGACGCTTAACGCAACACGGCAGGAACGCGCGAGCGCGAATAAGAAAGGAGGATGGAAACGCGGGGGAATAAACCGAGACGAGCAGGAGGAAGACCGGTCGTTTCTCGTAGAAAGACCCGGTTGAACAGGGACAATGCTTTCATCATTGCCGCTCTTTCTTTCATCCTTGGTGCGGCAGGGGAGAAGCACGTCTCTCTTTTCTTTTGCACTTTTTACCCGTAAAGAATCCATTGTAGACGAATGTAGGTGGGTACCGTCGAGCAGCGAGTACGAGTGTCTTCCATCGCGACAATTTCAATGCCGCCTTTGCCGTCCCGGGCCCTCGAGATTCGGTAGGAATTTGGGCTAATGATGCACCGAACAAAATTTATTACTCGATTTCTCGCAGAGATTATTCTTATTAAAGTTGTGTGCTCGTTTCGATAGAGAACATTTTCGCGGTGATGTCTGAACTATTTTTTCAGACGGTCGCACAGGCGTTGAAAACGCCGTCGCTGTCTGATATTCCGATGGAGACGTATTTCGGGATATTACCTCGCGATCGTCGGATGACTGCCGTTCGGGAGCCCCGCGGGAGACCAGCAGATGTTTCGCGGCGACTCAATCAGACGACCCCCGCAGCAGCGCGACAATCAACCGTCCAACAATTCACCCTCCGAGCACTCGCCTTCCTTGGTCTGGTGGACCAAAACGCACTTTCCACTGCTGCCTTGCGAAATGAGCATATGCCTCCGTGGGCGGCTTCATTACGTTGCGTGCAAGCGCATAAATGAAAACACACCCCGCGGTCCCTCTTTGTCAAAGTACGCCGCAGCGCAGGAAAGAGCATCCATTTGCGCCGCTCTCCGCTTTAAGCGATACCCGCGTCTTCTCTTCGGCTCGGAATTATTTCACGGTGTCTCCGCGCAAATAACATTTATGTACGTGCATTGGGCGAATTAAGGTATATCGCTATTACCGAATCGCCGAACACGATAGAATTCCAAGGTCGGTTTCAACCCGCATACGGGGCTGAAGCGACATAAACCACGTCCGTCGGCTGCTGCCCGAAAACTTTTAATTTGCTCCTTCGAGGTGGCGATTCTAATTCTCTCCAGCTCGGGAGCCGTATATCATGACGGAAACTTTGCCGCTTGGACTCCATACAGTCGTGGAATAAACGAGCCTAAACTTAAGCGCCGTCCGGATTATTTAACGTCTCGTTTCCTTCCCCGTTATTGAACCCTTTTCTCGCTTCCCTCGACGGGTTTATTAAAATGCCGCAACTCCCGGTGGAACTTTCCGCGAAATCACCGCTCGGGCAATGATTTCCGACTGTGTTGCGTATCAGTAAATCCAGGAGGCGAGAAGCAAAAAAATGCGTGTTACGGGAACAGGTATAAAAACCCCTTCGTCGTATCTCCAGTCCCGTTTTATCTGAGAAATCCGATAAAACCGGAAGTCGACTCTGGTAACGAGGGCCATCGTGGCGCTTTAGTTCCCATAAAGGACATTGTGAAACTGAGCGAGGATGGCTCGACAAGGTTTCTCGGTATCTTCGCTACGTAACCGAATGAAGGAAAGGCGGCGCCGGATTATACGGTGGTTCTGAAGTTCTCCATGCGCCATTCGGAAGCTCGTTTGATGGTCCGTAGAGCTGTTATTGTCTCGAGACGCGTTCGCTATATCGCCGCTGTTACGCTGTGTCCCGTCTATGTTCTTACGGAAGGTTGCCCGTTGACCACACATTCGGTAACGGTAAGCCTAGAAATTGTTAAAAACCGCTTTGCCGACTCGCTCTTTTCTTTCCTCACATTCCACACTCGTTCTTTTCTCCCCGCTCTATCGCGCAACTGTCATTCAACGGCGACCGCCCGTTGATTAAATTTCCCAATTTATGCATGTTGGAAATTTTGCGAAGTTCGATTACCAAAGGACTGTGCCGACCGGCGTAATGGAACGGCACTTTTTTCACGGAACGAAAAAATCGCGGTTAAAAAAACGGGAAAGGGAATAAGTAAAAGAAGGTGGAGAGCAGAGAACAGTAACTAAGTTTTTATTGAGCAGTATATTTCACGAATGCGATGGCTTCCGTCTCGCCAGCGTCTGAGTTAAGCGGATAACCGTATATTTTCGTGGTGGGATCAACCTGAGCTTCACCTGCAAGAGATATTCGACTTTTTACGAGAACGGAAAACTTCCTTCTTCTGTTCCGGGGTCTCTTAGCTATGACGATAATCACGAAGTTACCCGCCGAGTCTCGACAGCCGATCTTGCGGCAATAAAGCCCCGAAGATCTAATCTCGCGATCTGAAATTCATAAATGCCGTAAAATACCAGTTTCGAGAGTTATCTCGGACTCGAGTGTTAGCGAATCGGCGTATTAAAACATGTAGAATTCACGACGCTCCTCCAAGCGAAATTTACGTCCGTCGAGACCGGCTGGTCGAGGATGCGGGGGAAATTGCGAAATATCGTTTCACCGAGAACGTAGTTTCCGGTCAATCCTAGCTGTGTTTGTTGCCATAAAACCGGCCTAACGAACCTCGTCGGCTGCGCTACACAACTAACCACTCTGCTTATTTTAACAGAGCTTCTTGCGCGGATCTTCTGCCTTGGTAACGTCGCACTCGCAAAAGCTCGCAGGGATCGGGTATACGCATCCCCTGGTGCGGGAGCTCCGCGAGAAACAATTTACGCTAATTACGACGCCGGCTAATTATACCGGCAGAGCCTCTCTCTTTCGCCCCCACGTTTCCCTCTGCTACCCCTTTCGAGGAAAGATCTTCCTGTTCGTCGCGTCGCTGGGCGAGAGACGCCATTTATAATGCACGAGATCGGGAAAGTGGATGAGAGAAGGAGGGCTTTCGAGCTTATGTGCTCCGGCATCAACCCGCGTACCAACATTTTCACCAGAGACCGTCTGACATGCTGTTTCGCGTTGAGACATCGAGTTTCG
>JABFPT010000074.1:26767-57234 GCA_022817245.1 Nixonia krombeini | reverse complement strand
CGGACCGCTCTCCCACACTCGCGTTGTTGGCATTTCTCCTCTCGGTGGGTGTCGCTGCATACATCCACGCATTAGCAGACGCATTTATTATTTCGCGGCGGAACTCGAACACTCGACCGGGCGTGAAAGCGCTGTGAAACCGAGGGAGAGGCGAAATTTTCAACAAATGCCGCGATTTGTCGACCGCGAAAAATTCGATGATCGTGGAAAAGATCGCGTTACAATGTCGGTTTGTTCGGATCGCGCGAAAGCCCGTGATCTTTGTCCGAGAATGTTCGAGCGTCGGAATGATCTTTCCCGTACCGCGCTGACTGCAACGACATGCCAGACGCCGGCGGTTCAAAGTACACACTCAACGTTAATATTACGTCACGGCGAGCGTGGCCGTGTCGTGACAAGCCACGTTCCTTACTCGCCTTACAAGGCAGGGGGATAGATAATCAGCCATTGTCTTACATCGATGCTCGCTACAGCGGCGAGCAAAGTACATAAACATTTGCATCCGCCGTAGCAGCGAGTGCAATTTCTGCTTCGATGCAAATCGATCGCCTCGTCAAGCACGCTAAGCTGCAGCCGGCAGTCGCGTTTCGTTATACGAGCCGCGGTGAACGCGAAGACGAATGTGCGACTCGAATAGTTGCCATAAACACTCGTTCGGTTACACGGCGAGCGGCGAGTAGTCAATCCCCGGACGATATTCAGTCGATCAGTGGCAGATACGACGGAGGCTAAACTTTGACGAGGAGGGGGAGGGTATGAAGGAGGCGTCGAATTATATCGTTAGTCTTTTGCAGATGCCATTAATGGGCAGATCGATAGTGTTGATACCGCCGCTATGTAATACATACCCGCGCACAATGCGCAGTATGTAAACGTATTATCGACCAGTTGGCGTTCATTTAATGCAACGGGGGCGACAAACATTACTGCACGAGGGTGAGGGAGAGAGAAAGAATGGCGGGGAGGACAGAAAGAGATTCCCGTGTACCCTTTTCTCGTAGCTTCCAGCTCGCTGGCTTTCTTTGTTGGCCTTTTGTCAGGCCGCGAATTAGATCGCGTAATCCTGTTTGTATTCGAAATGACACCGTCGCCTCCGACTTGACGTTTAAGCACCGCGGCGTCTATCCGGCCATTGTGAGCGCGTAATTGACTCCGATTGGAAGATTGGATTTGGATCGTGCCACGCTCCTACGTCGAATCCGTTTCCGCCGCGGCGGCCGCTTTGCGAGCCTGATCACGAGTCGACCCGAGCAAAATGGAAACAGCCGGAGACGGGCGATCGCGGCTCGGTAAATAATTGCGTATTCTCCCCGCGGATACCGAGCTATTTTTAGCAGATTCGTGGCCTCGTAACGCCGCGCGCACCGCAATCGTGTTTCCCCGGGCCGTAAACGCTGTCATTACTCGTAAACAAGACCGTTGGTACCACTTGCGGTTGCGGCGTATTATCTCGTTCCATGTCTCGGTCCTTGTGAAATGCGTGCCTGGCAAAAGAGGTCCTCGCGTGCGTGCGGTTCGTCCCGACAACGAGACTGTTTATGTCGCCGAGTATCGCCGATGCGAAAATGTCAATAGCGAGCGGCGATGTTTCTTACACAGGTGTGCCGCGACCGCGATGTCACGTGCTCGAGAAGAAATGGAAAAAAAAGAGAAAGAGGAGAAGGAGAGAAAAAATATGGCGAAGAATTTTCGACTTCCTCATTCCTAAATGTTCAGCCAAAACGGACATCTCTTAAGTCGCTGCGTCCAAGACGTTCGAAATTGCTCGACGGAATCGGAGACTCTTTGCAGTATTTCAGCGCGAGAACGAAATTGATGAACGCGTGTAACGCAGCACGCCACGGCGTGTTAATACAGCGCCGACTTGCCGCAGCGGAGAATAAGAAGAGCCATCAATAACCATTAGGTTCGCGTGCAATTATAACCGCGTTCGTTAAGCAGGCGCGAGGGAAGCGAATACCGCACCGTGGAGAATACGCGCGGCTGGTGCCCGCGTTGCGGCGAGCGCATTGATACAAAATTCTCTTAAGATATTACTTCGTATCGGAATCACGATAAAACTCGACTTGGCATTCCTCGGTCTATTCTGGGGAACACTTTCGAACGGTCATTGGACGCCTTCCAAGAGAAAAATATGAATTTAATACGTATCAAGTATTAAGCGCGTGAATTGCGAAGACCGATACCTGGAAATCAATTTGACATCATCTTTTTCCTCTCCGAGACACCAGTAAGGATGGGGAAGGGGGTTAATCAGATTGCGGTAACTATGAGATTTTCGTCCCTTGTCAAATCCCGCGAGATTTATCTCGGTGCGATACTTTTGCAATAAAATAAATCCTTTCGCGTGCACCCGAACGAGTAGAGTAACCGAATAAGGGAAAATGATAACTTGTCAAATACATCCGTCCATTGAAATTCAATGACTCGAATTAGAATTGTAATGCGGAACGACTTAATCCGTCCGGCGAACCGGCACAGTCGTCAAGCAATGGCCCTCGTCCTCTCGCGTAGTAGAAATCCCGTTAGACGGTGCTGTTTTTCTCGTCGGCATTGCGTTTCTCTTTGTCTTTGGCGTATTATCGCGCGGAAAAAAAGTACAAAACAATGAGCCGGGGGGTAAAAAGAAAATTGATAGTCGACAGCGCGACGAGAGATCATTTATAACTCGAAGCCCGGTGTGATTAGAAGTACCAAATGACCGCGGAACGCCGTGGAACGAGGTCCCACGTTCCCTTCGTCTTTGCAAGCAAGAATGTTTTAGCTGGTAGCCAGCACGACCATTATAACGATTCGGATCTCTACAGGGCAGCTCGTTATTAATATCGAATAACGAGATGGCATGTGGGGATTCTTTATTAACGATCCTCGCGATTCCGAGGATCGTGTTGCCGCAAAAACTCCTTTGGTTCCAGACTGCCAGCAGACGAGCGCGCACCGAGAAAAGTCCGGCGATACAAATTACCGGTTTTTGATTGAAACGGGTGATAACCGTTATCGCAGTCGCCGCAGTTAACATATTTTCCATTATTTACTGTTACACGTGTTAACGCTTGAAATAAAATGTTCGATACTCGATTCTTTCCAACCGGAGATTCCGCGTGTCCGTGTGTTTTAATAGATCCTTGAAAATCGTTGCTGCATGCGCGCTCATTAAGGTTAAAAGTCCACGCTGGAGCGGAACCGCGTGATAAAGTGGCGCAATTAAATTTTGAAATAAACTATTCTCTCACAGCGGTAGTTGCTAAATGGTATTTGATTCTTTTGCGAATCCTATTTTCGCCACGAATAAATGTCAGGATACGTTTAACGTTTCCTATCTTTGCAGAATCTCTTATGATTTCTCGTTCATGCATGAAAACCTTTCGCTTCGGCGGCGATACTAACTTAAAGAAATGGCTCGTCGGCGGAAAATCATTGATATAAAATAGACGCGACGGAACGTGAGAATTCCCGGCGAGCGAAACCTCCCGGAGAGAAAGGAGTGTTCTGCATCATACGTACATACTGACGTGCGATAAGGTCTCAACCGTTCGCCGCCGCCGCTGCCGCCGCCGCCGCCCTCCCCCTCTTCTCCCCTCGCCTACCCCGTCGAGAGGTGGTTCCCCCCAAACCCCGCCGTTCTCGAAACGTTGCGTGAGCAACATTAATTCCAGCTCCATCGGAGATACTGTACGGAATAGTCGTGGTTCGCGATCCGCGTAACTCGCCGCATGACGCTGCGCATTTAGATGTACGGTATCGCTACGCGGCGTGCCGTACATGAATTTTGAAAAGTTAATTACCCTCGTAAAAATGTATAGACGCGGCGAGATCGTTTACGGCTATTAACGTTTCATCGTCGGGGGAGCGCGTTCCGATGCGTAATTAAATCCGGAATCGTCGCCTGAATCATGCCCGGGATGAAATTTAACGAAGCAACGTCGGATTGCTTTGCGGAAATCGAGTTTGCAAAATTGCGCCTTCGCTCCCAATTTCGCCTTATTTATGCATCAGCTCGCCGGCCGAGGGGCGGCCGGAGGGGGAGGTTGGAGGGAACGGCGCGTTTAATAAAATCACCGGAGAAAAATCTGCTCGTCAGGAGCGTTGTGTAATGGCAGACCCGAGGCGGTGACTTTCACATGGCCGTGCGTGAATCATCCGTGTGTTCATCCGTGATTAGGCTTGGTCTTACACGACACGGTTCACATGGTCAGCAGGATGATGTAGCTCCTCGAAAGCGCGTCGATCCGAGGCGAGGTGCACGGGTCACATTCCAGCGAGCATTATTTCCTTACTCGCTCGGAGCTCCGACAAAAGGCACCTCTTCGCCAAAGGATAACCTGTCCTCTTTCTCTCCTCCTACCTCTCCCCTCCGCCGCCCGCCCGCCCGCTCGCTGCTGCCCCTCGCCGGGCGGCTTCATTAATAGTATTCACGAGGACGGGATTCTTAGCCGATCGTGTTCGACTCGCAACTGACCGAGTGCGAGTTAACCTCCGCTGTAACTTCGAGCGTTACGCCCGACGATTTCAATGAACCCCGGAAGAGTGACTCGCTAAAGACGCGCCTCTCGGATTAAGTGATTTCAGCCTTTCGACGGGGCTCCGATGGACGCCCCGCGCGGAGCAAAGAGACGAGAGAAGAATTCCCCGTCGCTCGTACATCGAGGTATCGATTGCCGAACCGTTCGGCGTCCATCTTTATCCGCGGCGATAAGAAACGAGGCAGAATCAGTCGGGGCGCGCTCATCGCGTTGCGCCTCGGCTTGTCCTCCCGCGGCGGAGGTGGACGCGCGCACAAGGGGTACACCCACACCGTCCAGTACCGAGAGGCCGAGCGACGGGGGGTCGCGTGATTTGTGGTCGCCCCGAGAAGTCACACAGCGGCTGATATATTTTACGGGCGTCCTCTCCACCTCCGATGCCTCCACCTTCCTTCGTTGCTCCTCTACGTCGGTTTTCGTTCGGCTGGAAGACGGACGGGGGGAGGAGGAGGAGGGATCCGGTGGGGAGGAGAGGGCAGAGCTGGGGAGGGAGGCGAAGGCAGCCAACATTGTGCCACATACACGGTCGGTCAGCCGCCTTTACACGCGGCTACATCGTATTTACATGAGAAAGGAGTCGCCTTTTCTTGCTCTTCTCCGGTTCTCTCCGGCACCATGGCCGCGTCCTCCTTCTTTCGTGCCGTTGTGGCCTCTCTCGTTAAGGAGGCGCCCCTCTAAGATCCCCCTCAGTGTAAACACGGTTTATCATTATCGCCGGGGGAGCCTATAATTTAGAGGATCTTCCCGCCTCCGCCGCGCCACCGATTCCTGCCCCCTCGGACCGGCGCAGTGAACACACGCCACTGCTCTCCGAGATTCGCCGTGGCGGTGTCTCGACACGACCGACTCTACCGCGACGTCTCGTCGATCGAGGGAGAGGCGCGCGTTCAAAAATTCTCGTCCTCGTCGCCGGCAGTCGTTGGCTCCCACGTGGCGCGGGTCGAAGAAAAGCCAGGCGCTCCTGGGTTCGGCCACGGCAGATAACGAGGCGACGGTGTCGGAAAGACAGGTTAATCACGGCGGGGGTCCGCGATGGAGAGAAACGCGCGAGCGACAGAAGCGAAAGAAGGGGTCGGGGCGGGGGGAGGCGAGGAGGAAAAGCGCAAAAAGAAGCAGCGAGTCCAACAGCCGTACACGGGTCTTCGGTTTTAACGCGGCGCACACGTGTCGGGCATGAGCGTTCCATGCACTTGCGTTTCGCCGGCCGGGGCCTACTCGATGCCCCCATGCCCACCGCGAGGAGGAGCTATCGCGGATCTCGCGTCGTAAGTCTGGAACTTTATGTCCGCGCGGCTGGTCTTCCACTTGGCCATCACCCTAACTTACGATCCCTCGAGCATCTGCCTCGGCCGCCTGCTTGAGACGTTCACGTCGCCCCGATCGCCACTCTTCGGGCATAACCCGCGAACCGTCCGGCCGTTCCCTTCGGCTTATCTCTCGCGTTGGTCTCCGGCTTCGAAATTTCCGCGGAATAAATTCCCGGCCGGGGCGAGACTTACGAGTCGACCGCCACGCCGCAGAGGAACCTTCCGATTATTCCATCCGCGTTTACGATGACGTCTCCTTTTCGCGTCAGCTGGACGAGCGAACGCCGTTGACCGACACAAACGCGCGCCGCTCACTTCAGACTCGCCAAACTTTCCTCGTCCTTTGCGGATAATCTTTCAACGTCGATCGCAATCGAAGGTCCGATAACAATGACGAGCGGCAGCGGCCGACGCGAGTCCTGTGACCCGTCACGGCTGCGCGATAAATCAAGCCGGACAGAGTCATTGTTCGCTGCCGACGATGTTCCCCGCGTCGGCCACAGCCGAGTAAATTCTACAGTTGCATTCTGATGCAAATGCGCATGTGCTAAGATTTAAAACCGTGGCGACCTTGCGAGGAGCCTCGGCCTCGATTCGGCTGCTACGATGCCGCGGGACAAATAGCCGGCGGAGCGTGGAACGTGTACCTAGGTCAAGACTTTGCGCGAAGACCGATAGAGGTAATAATTTAAAGATTCCATTCATCGGCGAGAAGTCTCGACTGCCAGCCCGCGTCGGAGGCGTGCGAGCCTCGTTCCGTACGATGCCGCTGCCAGATACAGCAGTGTTCGTAGGTGTGTGTATATATGTTCGCCCGGGAGGAAGGGGAGGTGGAAATGGCGTAAGGCCGATCTTCCTCACCAGCTTCGCGGAAGCTAACGTATGTAATTGACCCATTGTGCGATGCATTAGCCGGTACACGGGCCGTCCCCGATGCCTGGGGTGCGAATCGGGACGCGATCATTCTCTTATTACTTCTTCGCGCCATTGGATTAGGCTAATGCACTATCGTCCCCCGGAGCTTCGCCCACGACCCTCAACCTCCGCGGGAATGCGCGCGGAAAATCGATCGTCGGCGGATACAGTCGTACGGTGATCCGATAATCGGTACGGCGAGCGCGTTCGACGGCGAAAGGGTAAACGTGCGTGCGGGATATTTATGAGCGAGCTTCGTGTTTCGTCGTGGCTGTCGACACGTCACTTCGCATGACTCGGGGTAGCCACCCTCCGGCCGAAGTAGCAGGAATCATTACGGCATGACTGCGCGGTTTACCGCAGCCGAGGGCCATTGACATATTTTGACTCCGCGCCATAGGCGGATATTTCGCTTCCTCGACTCCGGTCATTTTCTACTTACGTGTCGTTAAGGGTACTTTTAGGTCATTAGAAGCGTACGAGCCAATTTCGCTGCGGCGGTCAACGCCGCCTCCTCGATTGGAATCCCCGTCTCGGGAGAGCCGGGTGAATCATGCGAACGAATCAGTCACGTGAAAACGTGTCGCATTATTCTATTACCGATACAATCCGTGCACCGCTCGAATTGCGCGATTACACTTCCTCGCTCTCGGCTGATTAAAAGCCAGCGAGGGAAACGAACTGTTCCTTTCCCGTGTTTCTTACCTTGTCTTATCTCCTTCGAATAATTAAACATTCTAACCCGGACGAAGATAACGCGAGGATTGAGATTACTCCGAGGCAATTTATCGCTTCGGCAATGAAATCGTCGTGCGGTTTGCAATCGTGGTAGCCGCGGATAAGAAGGCAGATGCGCTTAATTGGACCAGGAAGCCGGCGGCCGGTCGGCCACCGCAAAAGGCGCGCTTCCGACCAGCGCCGCTACAGTTCGGCGTGTAGCGATAGCCCGATAATTCTTTCCGATTACGCTTTTGCTGAAATTCCCCTCGATTGTGCAAGCAACAATAAGCGCAGGAAGCGGAGACGGCGACGCGGCTCGCCGGTCCCGCTTACTTGGAAACCGAGGGCTAAGGGCAATCGCACGCCCCGTCGTGTGACTAATTGACTTCGTGCAGCCTCGAGATCCGATTCTCTAATTATTCCGCCGAACCGATTCCGATCGGCCGGACTCTCGCTGGCTGCAGATCCGCCAACCACCGACCAATCTGCGATTCGAAAATGCACGCTGAGATTTATACCACGGCACGCCGGAGCACGCAGCCGATGGAATTATTCACTCGCTCGAACGGAATTGTCGATCGTTATCGGCGGTCGAGCTATTTCGCAAATTTGTACCGCGGGGACGTCGGTCTTCGCGACGCTGGATATTATTCCGAAACGGCGCCGTCACAATTTGTCGGGGCAGCGAGCGTGAATAGGCGGCCTCGCATGACTCGTGTTTCTAGGCAATTGTAACTAGTTTTCGGTAGGTGGAGGGTCGTAGGTGGATCCACGTGATGTCTTCCCACGACAGCGTGATGGACAGCCGAGTCTGACGGACGGATGTTCTGGCAGACGGACAGACAGACGAACGAGCTGAGACCGGTAGCTTGTATTTTATTCAGATATATCCGACGAACGAACAATTACCGAGGCGCTTGTGCACGCACCGCGTGCACCAAACGAGCCGCAGAACGCGTCACAGGATGCAGCGAAAGGCTGCGGGTTAATTCGATCGTGATGGATAATTATCTTCGAGCCCGGCGAAATGAGTGACGCGGGGGCACCCATGCGGATCCCCTTGATTCCCGCTGCGAAATTTCGTTCCGATAAGCAGTCACGAGGCTCGGCGTAAACGATTCTTCGATTCGACACCGAATTTCGACTCTCGTATTTTTAACCCTCCTCCCTCTCCGCCGCTTCGATCGAGCCAGCCGCATTCCGAGTGTCGCGAGAAAGTCGCTCATCGACAGGAGAACTTTCCACGCCGCTACTCGTCGCTTTCCGAATAATTGCAAACGGAAACTGACTTCGGTTCGCGGCTATCATTAGTACGATCGGAGACGTGCGAGTTTGCGGAATAAATGCGGAGTTTTCGGTGGAAAGCGATTGAAGGGAGATGGAGAAAAAGAGTAAGGGAGAGAGAGACAGAGGGAGAGAGAGGAGAAGTCTGATAATGCGACGGATGACGAGAGAGAGAGAAGGGTCGCGCTGAGCCGATGCTGCCACCGGCTCCCTCCCCCACTTACGTAATTTTAAATTAAACTGTGACGTTTTTAAATCAACGTTTTTGTCCCGTTTTCTCTCACCTAGCGACGTGCGCGCTCTTCGTTCCCGCTCTTCTCTCTCTCCCTCTCTCTCTCCCTGTCCCTCACCCCGGTTTCCAATAACCACCTCTCCTTCCTTCTCCCTTTCGCTTCATTTTAGCGCGCTAGACTCGAGGTAGAAACTTGCGATATTACCGGCGGGACTTTTTCGCCGGTGCACGTAATTTAGGTACCAGGAAATTGGTTTTCTCGACAATGAAATAGAAGAATGCGATGCGATGGCCGCGCAGAAAGGAAGCGGAGGATAAAAAATAAAGGGAGAAAAAAAGGGAAACCTATCACGTCGACTCCGTCGCCTTTTTCCTTCGTCTCTCGTCCTTTTTTTTATCAGGAACGAATCGCTTCGAAATGCACGAATGAAAGCTCGCGTTAGCTGAATGCACGAGTCGTGCGAATTAATTCTTTCCCGGCTTATTGTGCGCGATGAGCGTGAAAGACCGAAGTGTCCGGCTGTCGTGATTCTCGAGCGTCTCGCTCGCGGCCACGTGTGAGCGAATGTTACCCGCGACGGGAAAAACGCTCGCGGAAATTCCTTCGTACCCGGTTAATTGAAAGCGGAAAACGTTAACGTCGCCACGTCTACGTTCGCATTTTGAGCCCAGTTGGATCACTTTTTTCTTTCTACTCGTATGGTAATCGAGAGAAATGTGTTTCGGTGTGCGTTTTTTGTCACGCTTGATCCCGCGAGATAAATGCCTGTATTATAATCCGCTGCCTCTCCGCTCACGCGGCATAACGAGAAAAAAGAAAGGAAGACGAGATGTAAAATAAATAAGAAAGGAAAAAAGTAAAGAAAACGGACACGAACATGCTACGCGCGATAAACATTTCGCCATGTCCGAGATGGAATGCCGAAGGACGCGATATCCGTTGCCTGTCGTGGAACCTGATATGACCCACAAGCACATTCAGCGGGTTCACCGGCGACCGGACCAGCGTAATTTCAATCCACGAACTGCGCCGATGCGGCGAGCAAGAGCGTACATTTGACATTCAGCATTGTACGCAAACTTCATTAAACGATCTTGTGGCAAGAAAAAGAGAAAAGGAAAAAATCGAGTTCGAAAGATTTACTCCGGCCACAAAGTCATCACCGGATAAATATTGTGAGACAAAACGGGCGATTGAAGAAAAGTGTACTTTTTTCTGCAATTTAAAATGCCTGTGACCAAGAAAGCAATAAACTCTGCCACGAGACATTTTACTGTTCAGCATAAAATGTAACTTTATTGCGGGCGTGATTTATGAAGAACTAAATTTCTCTCATAAGCACGCGGAGTATTTGCAGAAAACACTTTTTTCCCTTAAATATCGGGTACCAATAAAAGCCGTTCGCGTCGAATCGCAGTTCCGCAGAGGCGAAGTTCTTTCCCGCGTTTTTGTTTTTTACGCGTCCGTCTATGGGAGTAAGGTCGGCAACGACACTTACCTCGCATTCTCCGCCACGCCTCACCCACCCTCGTCCACTCCCGGCGTACCCGGCGTACCCGGTGTACGTATTCGGACACGCTTCTTGCGTGTGTGCGCTCGGTACGCACAACAGCGCAAGATTTCATCTCGCGCCTTAGATCATTTGACCGGCAAACCAGTTTTCATACATTTCACGGAATGCGTTTCCAGCCAAGTACACGAGATATAAACTTACCTCGGCGGATCGGTAGGCACGAGTAACGACGCATATTTCAGCCGATTTTACTGCATTGAAAAAGTTGGCGTACACGCGGAAAAATTAGCCGGCTCGCCGCGATTAGGAATCGTAAAATCAGCGAAGGATAAACTGGCGGTGAATTCGTGTAATAAAGCTGATCATAACAGAATCTGCGGTGTACATACGACGCCGGGAACATAACTTGCGGGTAACTGAAGCAATATTCCACGTTGGTTGACGCAACGGCCTATCTGGGAATCGAACAATGATCGCTTAATCGGTCATGCGTCAAACGATCGATGCGCACCGGGCAACAACTCTCGTCGCTCGTCCCTTCCGCCGGAGACAAATAGCGCGGCCCGGCGGACATTTGATCGTCCGTGCTATTGCGACTGACGTTTTCGCGGCCGCGTTGCCCGTCGACGCCGCGGCCGATCGATCGGCTCGATCACCGGCGGGATTTTTCATCTCAGCGGAAAGGAGTCGCGAGAGATCTCGCGCGTTGATAACGCGAGCGGCGTATATATTGTGATGTTAACGTCGGTCCGCGGCGAAGATGCTCGCCGATCGCGCGCGCGCGAGCGCACGGACCCCGAAACGATGATTCAGAGATATTTATGGGGTGCGGAGAGTCGTGCCGCGTGAGCGGGTATGGCCGAGTCGAGTAGAATTACACGATGTCGACGGTGATATAACGCGTTGCGCGCTTTCTTTCTTTCTCTTTTTGCGCTCGGCGGCCGCCTTCGCTGGCGAAATAGGAGGAAACGGGTCCGACGAGGGAGGAGATGGGCTCGCGAACCGGGCTTCGACGCATCCGCGTAGAGAATCGCGGCTCGAGTCGCGCCCGCTGCGCGGAATTTACGACCGGAATTCTTCGATTTCGCGGAGATAAACAAGGATTTGCTCGAATTCGGGAATCCAGCCTGTTCCTCCCGGGCTTGGCCGAAGTACGACGTAAAGTTGGCCGTTTTTGAGCGATCCGGCAAAGGGGAGCCGCCCGAACTGACTTCCTTTATCGACATTTTGATACAAAATGGCTGCTCGCGCCAGGGAGTCTCCGCGTAATCTCTCTCGATTCAAATTAACACACGCAGTGCCCGACGGGGGTTCCTCTTGGCGTGCCACGGGGAACTCGCGCAGTATGGAGGAGAGATAATATCGTCGTACATCCTTATCCCTTTTTCTCTTCTTTTTTGAGCTCACCGGTCTTTACTTTTCCTTTTGCACATTTTCCTTTTTTCATTCTCACATCGCGCCGGATACCTTCGGGTTATAAAGAACGGAACGGTGGGAACCTCCTCGTTCTCCTTTTTGCGCAAAAGCTCCTATTACCAACAACTTTAATATTGGATTCCGCGAGGCATTGCTTGCGAATCGTTCCAGGATTCCGTTCGCGCGATAGTCCGGTCGCGAGAGTGCGAATATAAACGTTGAGTTATCGACAAGTCCGCGATATTAAATCAAAAGGGGAAAAATCAGGGACAAGCTGCAATATCTGTGTGATCATTTGAATCGCGTGGTGGGTACAACGAAGTGGTACCGTAGTGGCACCGGGGTACAAGGTACTCATAGATATATGCCAGCAGGTCGTTCCGACGATAGCGCGTTGATGCACGAGAAGCGTTCGCTTCATTGTTGCTTCTGTTTCGTTTTTGTTGCTCGCCGCTCTATCTTTCGGTTGTAGCATGAAGTGGAGGAACGACGAGAGAAGAGCGCCCGGACAACGTTTCGCAATCTCCTCTCGGATTTCTCTCTCTCTTTCTTTTCCCCGGACTTGGATCCTGTCTCACGTTTGCTCGCTCGCATCTTTCTCGCGTAGCCCATTATTTATTTAATTATCAAGATGAGCTGCAGTTATTTACACTCCTCCCTAGACCGTCTCTCCTGGCACGTCCTTCTCCTGGGATACACGCCGCATAGCTCATTAATCCAGCGACGCTATTCTTCGTTTTGCGCGCTTCTTTCCTCCCGTCTTTCTAATCCATACCCGCTGCGGTCGCGTATTTCAATAAACACGTCGCCTTCGTTTCTCGCATCTCGCCCTGCATTATTTTCAAGACCGCGTTTCGCGCTATACCAAGATTCGCGGCTGAAGAGGTGCGTTGCGCGACGAAGACGTTCGTGGAAGATGGTATGTGGAGGAGAGTGCAAAAGGCGGTAAGAGAAAGTATGTAAGAGGAATGAATTGAGCGGGATTGACAGGGAAAACAAAGAAAAAGAGAGCGGCGATGTGGGAAAGGGGGTGGAGATGAGAGGGAGAGAGGAAAAGAGAGAGAAATAGAGAGGAGGACAAAAAGAGAGTGGAACGGGAGGCTTGGCTTGCCGAGTGATGCGCGAAGCGCCTCTACTGGGGTTATATGGAAATGTTGGTCAAATATATCATTCCGGCTTGACAGTGCAATTCTCTTATCTGCCTCGCGCCGCCTGCCGCTACCCCAAACCCAGCATCCCAGGCTCCAGGGGCGGATGGGAATGGGGTGAATCGGGGAGCGAAGCTCCCGATAGAGGATCTGCAAACACGCTGCTGCTGCTACCGGTGAGCCCCTCCTCCCGGCTCTTCTCATCCTCCATTTACCCCGCAGCAGACTCCGGCCCTCCTCCATCCAGACTGCGGGTCTGACCGGATGACGAACTGCCCTGCAAAATAGAGCGGAATACGGGTCTCCGAAAATACGCCGATCGAACCGCCATCTACGCTTCTCCTTTTTCTTAATAATCTCGAAAACGCCGCTCTCTATTTTTATCAGCTCACGCGGCAGAGGCACGCTCGATTGCGATTGGCGATTCGACGGAGCGTTTAGAGCCGTTATCGCTCGCTGCAGGGACGCTTGTCGGTGCAAATTATTCTTTCCCGAGGCGCAATTATTTCAGAAGACAAATAATTTCCCCGCCGCGTACCGCAATGATGGATGCCCGACACATGGACGATCGTTCGCAGTCAAGTATTGTATCCTCACTTCCGGATAAACCACATAAATCCTCGCGAATAACTGCGTCGATGGTATGTAGAAAAATTTTATTTTTAACGGTCGTGCCATTCCTCCCGTTTTTCAACCGCATTACGGCTCTCCGTGTTTTTACCTCTGTCTCGGTAATGAGCCAATCTTGCGCAATCCTTTTTTGCCGACTTTTCAAATTGATCCGAATCTCACTTCCTTTCATATTCATATTTCATGCTTTAAAATTTTTCCCATTCCGACAATATCTGTTTAAACCTCCATTTTAAAAGTACGTCTTGCAACTTTAAATGCGCCGCCTCTGTCTTCTTTTACGAATGGCACCAAAACCGGCGTGGAATTCTTCAGTCCATCGTTTTTTCGATTCATACGGATTTTTACTAATAACTGCTTGTCACGATCCGAAACCACCACCTCAGACGTCCAAAAAGTCGCATTGTCTTCCACCATTCGATTCCCTCTCGCCGACATTGATTCTTCTCGTACCTTGGCATTTGGATAAATTGGCGACTGCCTCGAAATTAAGCGTATTCATTGGTCATGGTAATTTCGTAAGAAGCCGCGAGCCGTGGAACGAACCGACTGGCGCACCGGCGGTATCGGGCCATTATTTTCTGCCGCATTTTAACGTAAAACCCTCTCCCGGATTCCTGGAGCCATCGTATCGATTTTGCTCCTCCATACGAGGAGATGGAATGGTAGGTGTGTGTATGAGCCCGCGAGCGGACTGGTGTGCGTGCAGAAAGAGCTTCTACGGAGCTTTTCCTACGATGCAATCTTTGAAAGGAGAGCCGCGTCATTACACCATGGCAGTAGTTCACGGGCCATTGCCCCACCCTCCCGTTTTCTGTCCTCGTCTCACAGCCACTTCACCCGACGTTTCTGCCTTCTTTGGTCTCTCCTCTCCCGTCATGGGGAACCAACGCGAGGCGTTCGTGTGCGTGTATCCATGTAACCCTATAGCACTCTCGATTGAGAGCAAGCCAATGACACATGACTCAACGTGCGACAACCCCATGCATCAACCGTGTGTCAGCCACCGCTCCAATATCCCCATAACGACCAGCCTACCGTGTGCCAAACCTAACCTGATTTGCCAACTGCTTGACTCACTTACCAAAAATCAATTGATACAGTTTGCGATCGCTCGAGACTCGACACGATCGCCGATCGTCCCAACGACAACCCCAAATCTCATTGTTAGAGCGGATAAAACCACCGACAACACGCTACTCTTTGGTTTCTGGATACTCCGACGCGGTATATCCGTGCTAACAAGGTCCACTTGGGTGGCACGGTTGTGGCTTATACGCGGTCGTTTGCTTGCGGGTAATATTACCACGAGATGTTTCGCGAGACTGCGGATAAGAGGAAGACGAAGAAGGCAAGAGTGGCGGCAGTCGAACAGAGAGAAACTCCGGGACACAGCAGAGACGAGAACGAGAGGATTCAGCTGAACTTGGTGCAAGTTGTATCGCGATGGTACTTGAAAACGTTTCTATGGCTTTCTAATACTCGCCTCTTCGAATGGCAGTTTCAGTGAAGAATGCGGAACTGACGCCGTTCCTGCCTCAACAGTCTGTGTTAAAATACTCGGAGAATATAATACAAAAAGAGGTTTGACTTTGTCGATGGTGCTTCGAGACATTCGAATGTCTCCGTTAAAGAGTGTCTCGATTCGGAGTACGTCCACTTTTTGCACCATAAAAACCCGATCATGATTCAGCGACAGTTCGCCGAAACCGTTTGATTTTGCGGGCCAAGGTCATGATTGCGGGAAATCAGCAAACCGTCAACGCGGCAATGCACGTGACATTTTGACCGAGTAGGTAGGTTATGTTGCCTATGACAGGCCAGTCGTAAAAGCAGTAGTGGGCCCCAACTACAGGCGAGGCACACTGGGGTTTATTATCAGGGTCGGGTTCCCAATTAAGCGGCAGCAGCTGTGAAAATTAATGGAGCACGGCTTTTAAGATGTAATTGGGCACATTCATAACTCTGGGGAGAAGAATCGCAGCGAGGGAGGGGAAACCGGAGAGGGATGAGACGGGGAGTGCTTGATTCTTGCGATGAGAAAATGGAAAATCGTGGCGCTATCCGCAGAATAGTTTTAGAGCTCGAGGAAATTTTAAGATCGATTCGCGCGAATGTGAAGAGGAGAGGTATCCTCGGATATGAATGCCCGGTATCTCCGTAAGATCGCACCAGTGGTGGTATAATATTACCGAATGACGCGGTATTGTTGGCTGGAAGGGCGTTAGGGGGTGACTGTGACGACGGCGAGGACGGAGTAAGAGCCCCTTCAGACGATCGTAAACATTTCGTAAATTTGCTCCACAGGTGTGCCATCCGCGCCCGACCGAACTCCCGCTTATTTACTCCGGGGTCGCGCTGGAACTGTTGGCAGTACTTCGACATTTTCGCGAAAGCTGTATTCCGTTTATGCGCGTCGCGCATGAATGCAAACTCCCGAACCAATTAGCGCGACAAACTCCGGCGTAAACAGCTCCGCGCGGCTTCAACGTCGCTCCTCGTCTCACTCGCGCTATTGTCCCCCTTTTGACGTCCGCGGGATCAAGATAAAGTGAAAAATGCGTCGTTCGCATAATAAACAAGCGAACAAATGTGGAAGTCGAGGAAAGTAATGCCGAAAAGACAAATGCGGCGTCAATTTCGTGGGCTGCAGATCGCATCTGGAATTTAAAACGATAAATAACTCAACCGACTGAATCGCCGGACAGAGGGTACATCGTTCCGGAGCTCTCGAGGGAATGTGGACCATCACCGGCGAGAGGACGAATCGTCCAATCCGGTTCCGCTCATCCCATCTCCAGGTCCGCTGTAATTGTTCGAGCTATCATTAGCCGGGATTATCTCGCCCTGGTATCATGCGGTATACCCTTGCTAGCCCTTTGGACGTGTCTTGTGTACTTTAGGATTTGAAACGAAGTTGGGGGCAGTCACTGCTCGCACCCATCCACCAAAATCGATATCATGTAGTTCAATTTCCAAACGCAAAGTGGCAGCGCTGTGGATGGAAAAGAGCAAAGCTTGTCGACTTCGTCCATTGAAATTGACATATGAGGAACTTTCCTGCGATAAATAATGGAGTACCGTCGCGCTACTCCGGCTTGTTTCTCTCTTGATAATCTCTCAATCGGCCGGTCCACCTGTGTCCGTTTTCAGTGAAACACCCGCGCTTAGAACGGGATCAAATACGTTTGAAATATAAAGGGGAATATCCAATGAAGGAACGTTGTAAGATTATGAAGAATTCTTATGAAGATTATGTAAGAAGCAGAATAATCATGGGATGTCGTATATGTGACACGATACATATTGTGTTGTATGTGTCTTATTCATGTCTTTGTCAGAGCGAATTTTCATGATTTAATAGCAAGCTGATCGGATGAAAGGTTTAGTTTTAAAAGTTAGTGGGTAAAAACAATTTTAAATTCACTTAATTGTGACGGATGTTGCGATTTTATGATGTAAAATGTCCTCATGGAAAAGTTCCCATTATCGGCACATTTCGGCCATTACTCAACCCTTAAGCGTGACGGAGAAATAGCGTTTATATTGGATAAAGCCACGAGGAGGCCCATCCGTTCGTTCCCTCGCTCGGGCTCTATTAGCAAAGTGTGATGGAGTTTTGCGAGCGCGATTACACCCGAATGAGTATTACCCCTTCTTGCTCTCTGGAGAACTCAAGGGGCGTGCAACCCTTTCGCCGACTCACCCCTTTGCTTACACGCCACGCGCGCCTTGCGTGTCTGGAAACACGCAAATCGTCATGCTGACGCTCACTGTCACATTGACGGTACCGAGATTACCTATTAACAATTTCTCATTATCGCCATTTTTCCGAAAATAGTCGGATCCCCGGCTGCGATTGGCGGCTAGGAAAACGAATTAAAACGCAGAACCGGGGATTTGGCTGGTTTCTACGTTCGAGCGGGCGACAAAAATTACGACCGGTGGATGAATATCGCTGGCAATAATTCCTCATGACTCTTCCCTCAACGGCGAATTGAACAAAAGTTGGTTTATCCGAGAAAGCCGGTGCGCGTCATACATACCGAAATGCGCCGTAAATCCAGCCGGACATCGAGCAATACGGTCGGGTGTCAAATCTCAAAGGCTTTGGCGGGGTATTGGCTGGCGCGTGGACCATGGTCCATATATTTCCCGGGAAGCCTTCGCCTTACGTCCACACGAGCACGAACGAGGAGGAGCAAGAAACGGCGCAACTCGCGGGCGTTATTTAGCGACAATGTGTCGCGCATAGAAACGGCCCTAAAGCAGCCAATAAACGCCAGTATGTAGCCGTCGCATGCCTGGGGCGCCGTTGGCCGGCCAATTTCGTCAGATTTCGGGAAATTGTTGTTACGTATATACGAAACGACGTCTAGAATCGAGAGCAGAATTGAGAAGTGAGGTGGCCGACGCGAGGAATCCTCAGTCTTCCCCCTCCGCCTACCGTCGACGATCCCGAGATATCAGGAAACGTGCGCCGTTCTTTCATCCCTGAGACCTTCCCCGCGTTTCTTACCTCCTTTTTTCCCTCCCACTGTCCGCGAATGGCTTTCCTAATATCGACGTTCGCGCACTGCTCTCGCTCCACGTACACTTTCAGCTTCCATTTCGTGCTTTTTCAGACTGCTCAGTGCTGAAAAATAGCGGCTTTTTTTTATCTTCCTTGCTGACCCCATGATCGATTCGCGCGCTATTTTCGTTACTTTGTAATTCCGAGGGTCCTAACAATTCGCAGCGAAAAATCGAATGTGACCATTCTCCCCGGAACGTCACGAAGGCTTCCATATCCAGTTATAGGACAGTCCCCTATTAACTTTCTACGTGCCGTGGCAGCTTAATACGCCTCTTCCCAGCCGAGATAATGAAAATTACAAATAGTTGAACATGCGTGCCATGCGTGCGGTATCTTCGCCGCGAATTGTCCTCGACGAAACTGTGATGTGTATAAGCACGCGATAATCTCGTACCTATCAACTCTTTCGGAGTCGTGTCTGTCTTCCTCGTCGCGAGCAACCCCGGCGTTGATAACGCTTCGCGATAATTAAAGAAACCGGTTAAAAGGAAAGAAAGACCGCGACGGTTAAAGAAGTTCGAGAAACGGGCGAAGTCGCGAACAATGAAAAACAATGGAAAAATGAGGCTCCGGTGGGCTTGAAATGGTGCAACAATGCACTTTCATTTCCCCGTCCCTCTCCAACGCCGACTCCAGCCCGCAGCGCTGCGGCAACAACAGTAGCACCGGTGCAACAAGGGGATGCGCGGCACGCGGACGGGCGTTCACGAAATTAGTTTTCCAGATAATCATCTCACGGTATTGTATTTATACCGCGCCGTAGTTTCCAGGGGGTGGCTCGCCGGCTCACATGCAAGCTCCGGCTAAAATATAAATGCGGATTAATCCGAAGTTACGAAGTATGGCTCGATAAGGAAGGTAATTTTCGTCCTCCGTCTCGTGAAAGCCTGATGGACGAGCTTCTATTCTCAACTGCGACTGCAAATACTTCGTTTTCGAAATACTTTCGATACGTTTCACCGTCTAATCCTTCACCGTGGTATCGATTCCCGACCGAGCATTCGAATTGCGTTCAGTTAAACCTCGGTAACTCGTGTTCGCTGTGAAAAGAAATGGACGTACATGCGATTATGCTTGATCACAGGATCAGAATCTTCAACCGTTGACCGCCTTTTTTATAAATTCCTGTTAATTGTTTCAACGACATTTATCCTTGCGATGGAGAATCAATTTTGAAACTGAGTTGCATACTTTAGTTTGTAGCAACCTACCTACCTGATTACACAACGCGAATGTAATGGGGGAATTAACTTATCGCATTTGAATTATTGAGCTTAGTTTAACATTATTACAAACAGAGCACGCTGGACACGGTCATTTTTGTACGATAAAGCATACAGGATCGATATTAGCGATACGAGCATACCCTTTTGTAAAGTTTTACGCGGGCTTACATCAGTTGGTGATGACAGCGCATCTTTCATGGCGCACCACAACACTAAATACTAGCACCTGCGTTGGCATTATCAACAGAGTCCGCCTGTATCGCACGATACATCGGCCGAATAATGCGCGATCGATTTTTACGCGAATTTGAGGCGTCTGCGATCGAACCGCGGCTACACGCCATACGTTTATAACCCACAGCATTTACCAGAAACGCGGTATTGTGTCTTAGCGAACATCTTTCATTCGAGCGAATTTAAAAAATGCGGGTGTCCCCAGCGGCGCGGTGATTAATGTTGCCGAACAAATTGTCTAGAAAAACACGTCGTACCCTCGATCCTTGCGATCCTCTCGCACCCTTTATCTCCTAAAGTCGTACACCCTTATACATATTTCCCCTCTTCCACCCTGAAGCGCGAAACGAGCACGCCACCCTTGAAAGTACGGTCGTACACGCAGCGACGCGCACACGCTCTCGCCGGCCGAGAACACACACGTCTGCGTACATACATTACTCAGATCATATCCGCATAATCCGATTTACTTCGACTTCGCTATCAACATTCGACCTCACCCACTCGGGTAATTACACCGACGCTTGTCGACGATTCCCTGCTACGCCACACGAATTCGTCTGACGAGCCAGCTCCCAATTAGAACTCTTGATCGAGTAAAGTCCCATTAACTAAACGCGTTTGTCAGCACGGGTTTTGCTAATTTGTATCGGGTTGAAATCCCACTTTGACGGAAAAATCTTGACGGGGGAAACTCGATCAAAACTATCTCGGTCACCGTATCGTACAACTCACATTTACGATGAACGAATTAACTATCGTATATCTTTCGTACACACATTCGAGATCGTCGATCATTTTCAACTATCTAGGTTTCGTGGATCGAGAGGACTATCTAGAATATTAAACATTCGTCAAAGGTAGGAGAAACGTAATCGGAAAACGAGTCCAGACGTAACCCACGTACTAAATCGTTCAGACTCCATTATCAAACTTCGGGCATTCGAAGATACATAAAATTATTCGTTTCGCGAATAGATTCTTCAGTTTGAAGCGCCTGTATAGGAGGCAGGGCAATAAAGGTTTTTACGACATAAATAAAGCGGCCTCGGCCATAAATCCAAGCTTGCCGTTTCCACTTCGTTTTTCCCCGTCGAATGGCCATTTTGTTGTTTCACGTAATTCCAAAGACACGTCGCGTCTGTCTTGCGAGGAAACGTGGCC
This sequence comes from Nixonia krombeini, assembly GCA_022817245.1. Taxonomy (NCBI): domain Eukaryota; kingdom Metazoa; phylum Arthropoda; class Insecta; order Hymenoptera; family Scelionidae; genus Nixonia; species Nixonia krombeini. The sequence continues at coordinate 36,345 of JABFPT010000074.1, read as the reverse complement.
GGAGGCTCCGCAGCTACGGCCTTGCTACGTTATTTAGATTTAAGGAAAGTCGGTGTACTATGAGGCAGAGATAAGGGTCGTTTAGATTGACCGCTCGTCCGCTAGATGGCCCTAAAGGGTCCCGTTTACCATCTCTCGTTCCTCAAATCTTTCCCTACATCTCCGAACCACCGCACATATTCCTTTATGTGCCCCAGCCTGTGTTCCACGCTCGCTTCTTTTCCCTGCCATACTTCCGTCCGAGATTCCATAATGCGCCGTTTCCCTCGAACGCCGATAGAAGTTTTCCGGAACGATCGGAAGCCCTCCATGGCACCAACTCCAAATTCTCATTCGATTAACCACCGCACTTTGCTAAGGAATTAAATGTCTTTGCCAGTAGACGTCTGAAACAAACTGAGAATAAACAACAGAGAATATTTCGACCCGCGTCGTCCTTTATCGAATTTTAAAAGACGCGGTAGCAATTGCAACGTATTGGTATCGTGGCAGCACGGATGACGCGGCGTTCGCTACGTCCTGGGTATGGAGAACCTTCGTGCTCGCGTAGCCGCTTGTTGGCGTACCCGCCGGCACGGCAGGTATCGGCCTGTGTTCATCCACCTACCCGCTACGAGTGTCGCATAAAGCTCGGGTTTTATTACAAGTGGATTCGAATTCCGCGCACGCTAAAGTGTCTAAGCTCCGGCAAACAAGGAGATGTTGGGGGGAGGCGAAAGGGGGAAGCAGGAGAAACAAAACGCGAAGAAAAGACTGTGTCGTACGTGAACGAAATTTCCGCAAAACACGTATTTTTCTCGTAACCACGCTTGTACCCGAAGAGGCTTGAATATATTTGGAGATACCTTCCCCAATATCGCGAAATATTATTTGTGTAACCAAATGCAAAGTAACATTCCATCGCCATAACGATGGTAATGTTTCGACGTTGTTCGATTAAGTACCATGCACGGCGACACGCATCGGAGCATGTGAGAGTGAACCGTCAATGATTAATCGGATCGCAGCGGCGGTTAGTATCAATTATCGATATTCGTACCAATCCGTGGGAAGAAGCGCGCGGCGGCGGGAGTAAAAAGTGCAAAACTGGAGATCGGAAAGACGAACGACAAACCGGTGTGACTGCAGTTGTGGTAATTTGTAATGCACAGGTGGGAAGTGCCAAGATCCGAGATATAGGAGATTTAGAGGCGGAGGCTTCGGAGCTGGCCGTGTATACTTTATGACTCGGAGACGTGATTAAGGAGCGATGAAGAGGAACCTGCATACATCAGAATGAATTAATGCGTTTTACTCGAAGAAACGAAACTTATGACGAACGCGTCGTTTCAAAGCAACGTTCGTACGTACGAAAGCGCGAATTGAATTATGCCGATATACCGTGTTAATCGGCGTGGTTTGTCCCTCGGTCAATTAGCGTGATTTACGAGGTAAAAATTTTCCACGGGTCGACAGGTTTTCCGCGGGAAATTCGACGTAAGAAACAGCGCGGACAGCGAGCGATGCACGATCGCGTTAACGGCGAGGAAAGTGGGGTCGTGCCCCGACGAGAGAGCATTCCAGAGGAGGGCGACAGGCGTATATATACGCCGGGTGGCACTTTATAACGCCGTCAGCAGTTGCCATAAGCGCGTGTACACGCGCGCACGTTATATAGCACGGGCGAAGTTTAAGAGACCGTTACAAGCTGACGCCTTCGCGAAGACTGGCAACGCCTGGTGTTGTAGCGGAGCGTCGATGGAGGTGTATCACCCTCGACCCCGGCGACGAGATGAGCCTGACCCCGACGAGGTGGCCGGTGACAATCGACTGCTATGGGCGACAGCTGCAAGGCCAATAACTTGCTGCGAATGAAGCCGCCAGCCCTCGGCAAGGATTTTCCAGGGCGCGGCGGGAACATGGCTCCCTGATCGCGTCCCGCCAGATTGGAGAGCCTGTCCATTATGTCACGGATTCGGCCAATTGCCGGAGTCTACAATAACGCCGGTGGCAGCCTGTCTCTCTTCTATTAGATACCCTGCCGTACCCACCACTCCTACGTTCTACTATGAACACGTTTCATGAAGTCGTCGCTGAGTCGACAAATGTTGCCTCCTGACGTCCGCTGCTTTTAAATTGCCACTGCAAACTTGATGACTTCTCTTAAAAGATATGTTTCACGGACGATACACGTGACGCAATCATTTCTAAATTTGTCACAGGACCAACAAGATAAAGCATCAGTGAAATCTGTTGCAAAGTAAAGAACAAACTGTGATTTTTGAAGTCGTTGTAATCGTAATAAATTCGATTATTCCTTTGGAAAGATGGAAGACGGGAAAATCAGTTTCTTCCACCCATCTGCTTCCCCACTTTTCCGGTTCGTCAACCGACGCAGAAGTCGGCTCTTGACGCGAACACGTGCAGTTCACGCGATGCGAGTAGCCGACGCGTCCGCCACGTATACCAATCATAATTTTGAGCTGCCCCATTCGTCATGCGGCATGTGTCTCGCTACCTGGGTATGCACGTGTTACGTTAATTGCGCCATATTAACCAGCGAGCTACCGGGACGCATGTACTCGTATCCACCTCGTGTTTTGGAGCAACATTTCTCCCTGCCGAAAAATATGCACGCGGAATTTACAGTGCAACTGCGACAGCGATACTTCACTATATCTTCGCTTGTTTACAATACGGCTACAATTTCGCACTTTCGAGGTACAACCTGCCCGTGAAAGCGATCCAAATCGGTACGGGCAATTCGTCATCTATTTCTTGCGCTCGAAATTGGACGCGCGAACAAACTCGATTCCGGGAACCAAAATCATCCGACAAACCGACATTCGACGATGGTGCGAATTGGATATACACCGACATATTACGTGCGTCAACGAAGCGATTCAACTCGTCACTGATATTCGCCATCATTCCTCCACCCAGTCCCAACCTCGCCCTATATCCGCGCTTCTCGCGTCACCGGTATCGCCAGGCAGACTCGGCTGTATTTCATCCACAACCCTGCCAGCTTTTTTTTTCGGGAAATTCCTAGAAATGTATATAACTTGTTTCACCAGGATTACCGCCAAATTTCTCGCGACTGATCGCGGTAATAACGCTGTTGAACATATATTCATATTAATTGGCGCTTTGACGACCTCACAAGTAAAATAAGAATCCAGATTCGATGTGTACATTGTTACGGGTAAAACTGTTCGCGAAACGATTAATCTGCGAGTTTCTCTAACCAAACGACGCGGAGAAAGAAGGACACAGAGCTCAAGGGACACATAATTTGCATTTTTGCGAGGCAATTGCATCCGGCGTGTTTTCTAATGGCGAGTCATTACGGGCGATCTCCTTTCGCGCAGCCACAACCCTTCGCATTAGCGATGCTGGTAGTGCTCGCTATAGCGAAATTAATTACCGATAGTATTGCGGCCGCTCTCTATCTCTCTCTCTCGCACTTGCGACATCGCCTGTACTTTGGCCCCGTCCCGCCCCCGCCCGCTTACGCCTGTGTTCGAGACAGTAATGACGCTTTGATGCGAGAGGTCTCGTACAGCGTGTATCGACTGCAGTTAACTAATGGAAGCTCTCCGATAATTGCGAATGGTCGCAATGGATAGTAAACGTTAGCGCGCGCAGTAATCATCGTTACCGAGGTTTACTTCGGCGGGAGTTAAAAAGGAACCCCCGTCGCTGACCACCGAAACGTCCCGAATTTCCTCGTCACGCGCGGAAAAATGTTTTCCGTACGTATTTCTCCACCGATATTTACGCATGCGATGGATATTATTCGCCGTGTCAAATTTGGAAGCTAGAGGTAGAATTATAGCGCGCATATGCCAACCAACGGTATTCTTTTATATACATTGTCTACGTATATATATATATATTTATTTATACATATATATATATGTATAAGAGAATTCAAGCACATAATTCATGTATGCGTACAGAGTGCACTAAATTTAGACGTGGCGTGGGAGGTCATGCAAGAGACACCCCAGCGCCGTAACGCTGGGTTTTATGTTCTTTTTACAGAGAAACGGCATATGTTCGGCGCGCCACCCTTTTTCGTAAAAATAAAGACTTGTTAATATGAATATCAAAATCGGCTGTGTCCCACGAAACATTTCGCCGTTTCCCCTGCGCGCGAGATAACATCGCTTTGATGACGTACCCGCAATCTTTTCATTAAGGAAATTAAATTTTCCGTAAACAGCCGAGGTCCATCGTGGCGGAGAGCCGACATTTCCGAACGTTTTCACTTTTTACTTTCCACCGCGCGTCTGCGCCCCCGCTCGTTCCTTTTCGCCATTTTCATCTTCCGCTCGGACCTCATCCTCTCCTGGCGTCGGTGGCGCGCCATTGTTCGGGCGATATTTCAACAACGGGGGTGGCCGCCAGAGTGCGAGTCAGCTGGCTGTGACATGCCGCCTACGCTGGCAAAGGGGAATCAGAGCCGCTTATAGGAACGCCAAGGGCTGGTAAAGGCGTCCTTTGCGGCAAGCCCGTTCTCTCGCTAGTTTCAGCCGCTCTTTCATCCAACGATATCCAAAGGCCTTGACTTTGAGGACGTAACGGTTACCATCCTTAACTGCCGCCGTTGATGTTGCGCGAGCACTTTTATCGATCTCCTCCTTTTTTCTTTTCTTTTTTTTTTTTTGACATATATACAACCATTCTTTGTCGAGAGTTAAAAGTACCATATTTGCACGGGGAATTGCATTCAAAGGTAAAAATGATCGATGCTGGAAAGCGCGTAATAAACGCGAAGCGGGCATCAACATTCGTAGTATTGGCGTGATAACAGTTCGCGCCAGTGAATGTGTATAAACGCGCTTACCAGTTTGGTAATTATTATTCATAAGACTCCCCCGGGGGAGAGTCGGCCAGGCGTGAGACTCCGCAAGAAAGACGGGCCGCAAAACAAGGGCTGGGATCTTGCTCGGAATCGCGTACGCCTTTTACTTGAGCTCTTCTGGACAGGGAAAACCGGATTCTGGGGTTGGGGCCGCCGTTCGAGTCAGTCGAGCAGAAACCCAATCACTTCCGGCGTCTGCGCCCATTAGGGCGCCGCGACGCTGACGTCGGCTGACGTACGCTTCCTCCCTCGCAGCCTCCGATACCTCCCCTTCCTCTCCCCCTCCTCGCGACCCTCACGAACTCCAATAACCCGTACCGCCACCACTCCCACCGAGTCGCGATGCTCTTTGGAGCTCAGCGAACCTCCAAACGTAACCACTAATCTATTGTTTGGCAAGTGCCCGCTCGAAAAGCCTCGGCCGTTGTGGCTAACGATGTACATAACACTGAAAAATCTTATTACACCCGGCAGATTTCACTGATGACTACGGAAAAGAGAAATTTTCGAAAAACGGACATTTTTTAAATGTTTTCGTCAACTATACTGATATAATTGCGACCATTACGATCGATAACTATACTAACGATAGTAATAATAACAATATCCTGATGGTTATGAAACAGTAAATACCACAAAATTGTTATTGAAATATTTCAATTTCGGTTACTTATTCCTGGTTTTTTAATTGTATATATGAAAACCATTTTGGTTTCGAATGTGACATGAACGAAAAAAAATGTTGAACTGTTAATTCGTAGCTTACCCTTACAGTAGCTCGGTAATAACGCACGTTGCGAAAAACATATTCTTTGTTTCGCCACCTCACATCATCGTTCGAAGACAATGGAATCTTTCATGATACGACCGTTTCGTGATTCATTGCATTCGCTAATTGCACGTAGCATAATGTTTATTACTCGCACCTTCATTAGTCTCTGTCAGCAATAATTTAAAATTGCAATTGTCATATGTTACAATGCATTAACGAAATGCAGTTAAAATTTTGTTTTACTGCGCACAGGACCTAAAGCAAACAACCACTGACTCACACATTATCTCTGAATGTTACAGGTTCATTAACGCGAGGCGTAGAATCGTGCAGCCAATGATAGACCAGAGCAATCGAGCCGGTAAGTTTAGCCCAGTTACGTCAACGGACACCTTACTTAACACATGCACAATACGTACACTTGTCCCGTAACTCCTTACGATGTCTCGTCACACCAGGGTTATATGCAGCCGTTGTATCGGCAACTTTACAACCCTGATCCTCGCGGATTGATGTAGGTTAACGCTCTCCTTTAGGGGATCACTTACACTTGCTTATTTCCTGTCCTTGTTTCTGTCCTTCTAACGGTATATTAATAAACATTGGACACAACAAATTCCAAAATTAATTTGCCCTTATTTTTTTTGTAGACAGTACTCATAAGGAAATAAATTAAAAATATTTATTTCCTGCATCGTTAAATGTAACGCGCTTTGATCAGTCAAGAAAAAAATATCCATAAGAAGTTTGGCGTCGATTGACAATGACCGACGCATTGACCTAAAGTCCGTGGAATTTGCGGGACAATTTCGTCGAGTGTCTCACCGCGTATGACAGTAAATAAAGACCGATCAGTAGACACAGTGGCAAAAGTAACGGCTTCGTGTCCCTGTAATCTGTATGAACGTCACCTTTACGAGGCGGGAATCACTTCGTTTGCAGTAAAAGGCGACAACAACGTCTGGCGGAAGAGTCGGGGGCATAGGAAGAGCAGCTCCTTCGAGAGGGTCTCGAGGGTTAGGCGGGCGAGGCGAGGTGGATAACGCCCCGGATAACGTCTGGATAACGCTCGGATAACGGCGGGATAATTGGTAGCGGTGATCAGAGCGAGTTTTACGATCCGGCAACACGCGGTCCGTACTTCGACGTCTCCTCAACGCCCGCCTTTCCCTCCCTCTCGTTTCCCGCATGCTCGCGTACCGCAATGCGTCTTTTTCCCCGCCGCAGCATCAGCCCGCTTCTCCATCTCTGTCGCCTCTTCCGCGCACACCTTTCCTTCCCTGCTTTCTTTCCACTCGAGGAGAGAAAGTCCGAGGGTGCGAGCAACGACCGAAACGCGGTACGCGCACTTTTACGACCAACCCCTTTCCGACTCTCTGTCTCTCTCATAAACACTCGCTGAGTTACGAGTTGTTTGTTTTACCAAAACTAGGCTTTAGGGACGCTTTAGTCCGGTTTGCTCACCGCTCGCACGCCCGTGAATTATATCCCTTTCCGCTGTAACTTTTGCAGAAGGTGACGACTCTCTTTTTCCCATCCGGCTATTTCCATCACGGTCGGAGTTTGTGAGGAACCGTTCTGTCGGTCCATTTCTTAAACGAGGAAAGTCCAGTCGCGAGTGCCGATGACCGTGAAAAAGATTCTCCTCGTGGATCGGTCAATTTGTGTATAATAAAGAACTTCTGGAATTCGGGTCGTTAATTGATCACCTTATCGAACGCAGATGCAATTACGTGTCCATTCTCTCATTACCGTTATCTATAATTGGCGCTGGCCTCTCCGCGTCGAACGGCAAATCTTTCCGTGTTACGGGAAAGGGCAGAGGCACTCTCGAAACCAAGACAAACTCACGGGGCAAGGACAAGGAAGACACACCGGCGAGCCGGGCAAAGTGGAAACTCATGTTCGTCAGATTATCATCGTGAAATCAATCCCGATCAAGGCAATTTCTTCTCTTTCACCTCCTCGTCACGGTTTCACGGCTCTTTTCATCCTTTCCGCCCGCTCCACCTGATACATTATTTTTTTCTACTCCCCCTAGTCCTCGCGAGAGCGCTGATAAAATGCTATCGCGAAAGGAAAAAATAAGAGCGTGAGCAGTACGAGAAAACGTATCGTCGCGATGACACGTTTTTTCGTACGTCGAGCGGAAATTACTTACCTGTTTGTCGCTGGTTGATTTGCCCCGTCGTAACCATAAATCTGCATAACGAATGAAAATAACGATTGGACGAATCGTTCCGGATCGTTTGGCGGATCGGATCGGCGAGCTCGCCAAGGACTGCGGGGCATTATCGAACACCGAAGCGGAGATCGTTCGACGAGCCGTATTGTGCGTGACGCAACACAATGCGTACGGTGTTACTCGTAATAACAGTGTCTCGCGGGTATGAAGCCTATGCGAAGCGGGCAATCCTCGTAATGAAAGTATGATTGATGGCACGGCCAGCCGGGCATCATTACTCCGGCTACGACAAGGAGTGCCTGTGCAACGGTACGCCAATCCCGACGTTGCATCTCCTCTGCTATGCACCAACTCTCAAAAGTCTTTACATTGTTGCCCAAAAATAACACGATACCTCTCATATTTTCATACTTCAAAGCACTTTTTCTCATTACCAACTGCGAGTTAACAAATATCAACTAGACAGCAGATTTCTCGCGTGAGTCTAAATGTGCATTGACTGGTTTAAACAGTAATTATATTTTAAATTATTGTCATAAACGCATTGGTTCTATGTGGCATTGATTATGAAATGTAACATCATAGCTAAATCTGCGAGATGCCGTACCGAAACGACAATACTGTCGTACTGTTTATTTGGCTAGCGACGAGCCCCTTTACACGAAGTACTATTTGGACAAAGGTGGCATGTTTTGTAAGCGTGATTCCATCGTCAACTCGAACCATTTGCCCTCGTTATTGTGGCATCGTCGCAAATGCGCCTTACGGTCATAGTTTTATGATACTTCGGAGGGACGCCATTATGTTTTTACAGCCTCGTTCGGAAATGTACTACGCCGGACCATTCAATCACTGTTGCAGTGTAACGAACTTGGCGATCCAGTCGCAGCAGTGTCCCTGTCGAATGATGCCGCATAATGAAATTAATTATCGGTGCCCAGTGTTGATCGCGTAACGAGTAGAAATATAATTAAAAATCGGGTTTCCAAGACCGACGACGTTAAATAATCCCTAATTGTGCATCGGCGACTGGCGAAACGATCGACGCAAAACTGTTGAATACTAAATAAGCAAAAAATTAGCGGGGACGTTACCTCGGTACGTTGGGAAGATTACCAGTCCTTATGTTTTCCTCTCAGTTCCGATATAAAGTGTCCGATATAAACCTAATAGAATTTCGCTAGGGGGAGCGACTGTGGCAGCTTGTAGGTCGTAAAATGATGCACTGTGGCTTTATAGTTTATAGTTTATAGTTCGACTGGTTCGCGCGTTACGTGAATGTGATTGAAGCTAAGGGAGTGGAATTTAAAAGGCACCTTACTTTTATGAGCGGTTTTAGGTACGAATGTGTTTAACTCGACGGAGCTTTTAGTACTTTTACTTGTTTGTCAGAACCACGCTACGGCTTGTACCTTTATCCGAATCAGCCACTGATATTATCGAGCGAGGAACACAGCGTTCAATTAATTTGATACTCCCCGTTTTTACAGGCGCGATTTCGCTGCTGATAACAATATTACGTTTATCCTCCGGATTAAACATATGGCTCGGTATATTTTTATAACTATAATGGAGGCAGTGAAAATTGTGCCCGCGCCTGCGGTTCCCTTTACAGCGCGATACTTTGTTACGTGTATCAAAGTCCCCGGGGAAAGTTTACTTCACTCGGAAGCCATAAATGATAAATGTGACGTTCGGGTAACTTCTTTCCAAAGTTTCCAGAAGCCGTTTCATCAAAGCGGTCCGCATTATTTAAAGCAACGTGTACAACG